>JYFJ02005888.1:0-22484 GCA_000934665.2 Catajapyx aquilonaris
TCGAGTGTGGTTACGGAGCTGGCACTCAGCGCGGCGCTGCCAGATCGTCGCGTTCTTCGTGCGAGTTGTTATTGTTCATGGAGGGGGGTATTTTCGATCCCAAAGTTTGGCCAAACCAAGACTGCCACACTCGTGCCCTTTCACACACTTACGGTAATTCGGCGTAAAAACCTCGCGATGGTCTCGAATCTCACAGGTATCGACATGGAAAGGAGTGATTACGGGTCAAAATAAAAAACTGTACCTGGCCGCGGCGGCCGCAAATATCGCCCCAGGATAAAAATAAGCGCACCATCTCAAAGTGCAACTCTTTCTCGTCCAGATACTCCAGTTTCATGCCGATACCTCCATATTTGCGACCGTGACAGCGAGAGGAAGAAGTGTCAAACTCACGGACCGCTCCGCGACGGGCTCTCCGCAACAATGGATCGCATAGCCTAGAGCGTGCTCTTAATGGGTTTTACTTTTATGCCAGCAATGTGGACCATGTTTTTATAACAAGTTAATCCTCGATTTGTTAAAAATATGTATAATGGAATGCAACATAGTGCCTGGAAAGTTTAGTTATGATTATGTTGAGTCCTAATCTTTGCTGCCAGGAGTTTGTCATAATCTCATACTACTACCAAAATCTATGTTGATCCTGACTTGCTTTTGCAGAAATTAGTACTGGTGAGGCGATTACAGTCAAGCCTAGCAAGATCTTGTCTGGCCATGAAGCAGACAAAACCAACAAGCTGTTGCAGGCTATAGGAACAGCTCTAGAGAACAAGGTATAGTTGCAGTACCCCACGTTTTGTTGAAATTCTTGTAAGCGCTCTTCAATTGTAGGTTAACAGTGATGATGCGGTAGCCGAAGTACTTAGCAAAGGTGATGCTCCACCCAAGAAATCTGTGGACTCTCGACGGAAAAAGGGAATTGAGGTAATGTATTGTTGGACTTTTTAATTACTTGGTGCTGCAATCTTGGAGTGTGTATAGCCTTTAACCCTCCGACAGGGACATGGGCACTTTTTCTGACCAAGGCCACTAATTTTGCTTTAACATTGAAAATGTAGCACATTTGAGATTAACCGTTGAGGACATCTTTGGTTGATTCCTTCTGCGACTAATGGTGTTTAGTTTAAATTTTTTGAGCAGATAGCATGACAAGAAAAAAATAAAATATGCACCGATGCGCTAGATGGGGCCAAAAGGGCCAAGACTGCATTCCAAGAGTGACTCACAGTCGGCTTACCAAGGGGAACCTGAGCTTATCGGTAGTGGTTCTTGAAAACATGGAAATCCCAGCTATGGTGAAATGAAGCCAACTTCTGGCAACTTCAGAAATTAGGCAAACAACCCCTGAATCCTCGAACTGATAACTGGGTCTCGAAAGAAACTGGTCCAGCATCGATGCTGCTGGCACATTAAGGCCCCCAACTACGCTTCAGTGCATAAATTATTTTCTTCTGGTGGTATTATTTGCTCGAAAAATGTAAACTAAGCGCCATTTATTGTAGAAGGAATCAATGCATGATTGTCTCAAAAATATAGCCCAAATTTGCTATATATCCCATGTTATAACTGAAAATATGACCTGGTGACAAAAAGTGCCCATGTCACCAGAGGAGGAACTTTTTGTATGTCACTGTCGGAGGGTTAAAAAATCGTAAAGATTTCATTTCTCCAGGTGACATCGATTTTTTTTTCTGGAGATTGCACACTAAAGCATATCAGAGGTGATTTTTGTTACTTCACACATTCTATGTGAACAAAACCTTTGTATTCATGTCCTTAACAAGGGAAGGGTACCGTTTCTGATAAGACACAGACATACCTTTTGACGTGAATACGTCTTTAAAATCGGGTCCGCATAGAGGGGGGCATGCAGGCAAACTCGAGCATTACAGAAAAGCGTTATAGTATATTATATCCGAGTCTACTATATCCGAAGTGGCTAAATTCGGATCCGCATAGGGGGCATGGAGGCAAACTCGAGGGTTACAGAAAAGCGTTATAGTATATTATATCCGAGTCTACTATATCCGAAGTGGCTAAATTCGGATCCGCATAGGGGGCATGGAGGCAAACTCGAGGGTTACAGTCGGGTCCCCTGTCAGGGCCTGACTGTAACGCTTTTCTGTAGTCTGGACACATGCATGTGTCCAGACTTTAGGGTCACCATGCACCATTTGAGAATTTTGGGGGACGTAAGTGTTTAATTTAAAAAATTAATTTTAAATCATCGATGGTTCCCCGGGGCGGCATGGTGGTCTAGCGGTTACGCCGCTGGCCAGCCAAGCAGGAGGCCGGGGTTCAAATCCCGTCCCCGGCACCTCTGCTT
This sequence comes from Catajapyx aquilonaris, assembly GCA_000934665.2. Lineage (NCBI taxonomy): Eukaryota > Metazoa > Arthropoda > Diplura > Dicellurata > Japygidae > Catajapyx > Catajapyx aquilonaris. The sequence continues at coordinate 2,327 of JYFJ02005888.1, forward strand.
GGCCGGATCTTTTTCCGCTTTTCTCCTGACATGCCGGAGTCAAATTGCACTCCCTTCTCTGCTCGGGGCCAGGAGAAAAGGCCTGGTGTAGAGAATCACATAAGTATTGTCATGTTGGTAGCTGGTGTGGGACTTAACTGAACCTTAAAGATAGTGCTGGATATTTAATGGAGGTGGTTAAATTACTGACAGCACAATTCTATACCTAGGGTAAACCACAAGGGAAACCTGGCCAAGGTGTCAAGGCTTCCCCAACTCAAAAGAACAAGACTGGATCTCAGAGCAACAAATCTCCAGGCCAAAACTCCAAGACCTCTCCTTCTCATAACACAGACTCATCACCAGGGAAAAGGGGGAATAACAACAAAGCAACACCTCCTAAGGACAAGGTTGAAGTCAGGTTGGTTATTGTGATATATTGTTGTATTATTTTGCACTGTTAGTGTTGCCTTGCAGGGCAAATTTGCGAAGTGCATCAAAGGAGGACCTAGCAATTAAAAAGTCAGCTAGTCAGAAGAGTGGTTCAGGGCAGAAAACTATGCCTATGAAACCACCACCAACAGTTCAAATACAGGATGAAGATGGCCATAACCAAAGCAACAATGCTGAGGAGGAAAATGAGGACAGGGATTCTGACAATAGTGTTGGCTTTGGCTCAGAAATTAAGTCCGAAATAAATTTAGGAGAGGATGAACCTGAGGTAAGGTTTCAAGAATTACTTGAGGGAGATGGAACTGATGCATTTGCACTTCAGGATACCTTGTTGTGTAAACTATGTTCTAATCGGGGCACTTGTTTTGCAGCTGCCACCCATAGTTTTGAAATCAGCAACTCGTCGACCAAATACCCCTCGTCCTAAGGGAAATAATTCAGGTAAATATATCTTTGCAACATTAGCATTTACATCTTTAGGCCTATTTTAATTATGGCCTACATGTGGTCACTACTCTACTTGTGATGCAAACTAGTATGCATTAAAGAGAAAAAACTGCTGCATCTGTTGTTAGTTAATTTAGTCCCAAAGTTCCTGTGATATGAGCCACCCTAAGGTCCATCAAAGTATAAATTCCACATAAGACCTCTGAAAAATTGACTCATTCTCAGTTTATGTATAGTGGCCAACAAGGTTTGCTGTAGATTTGTATGCAGCATCCTCTGTAACACTGAGCAATGGCTCTTTTTTAAAACCACAGAAGGACACCCCCTTGTGCTTCATTTGTTTCCGCGGGGAAAAATCAGGCCGATAACTTTTTGCATTTTTCACTGGTGGTTATCGCGTTTTTCTCCTGAGCCCTCCAATTGATAAAAAATTTACAAGCCCTCCTTTTTATTTACCTGTGGAAATTGTGTATTCCTGTCTAAATGAAAGGCTTATTTTACAGAAGAAGGTGAAGAGGAAGGTGGAAATGACCCACTTCCAGCTACCAACCAAACGTCAACAGTTGCTCCTAGTTCTGGTTCTCCCTACCCACCTAATAGTGCTTCTGAACCTCGTGACATCACAGCGGAATTGTATGAGAAAGCTGAGAAGGCTGGGTGTGTGTCGCGAGATGTTTTTTAGATTGCATGTTACAGGGACATGATTGCATATATCGTTTCAGAAATCCTTACAATGTGATGCCATTACAAACCGTAAGGCCACCTAGTGCCAGGCCTGCTGCGCCCCGAATTCGGAAGGAAATCCCTGTTGAGGCAGAGAGGTAATATTTCAGGGTCATAAATAACTGACGCAGTTTTGATGGAACATTACCGGACTCCTCAGTAGTGCAATCACTCATACTAATATAAGGGTCATTCAAATGAAAACAAGCCAAGGTCATTGTAAACTGCCAAATGACCATGCAGGGTTCTGCATAAATATTGTCCTATTTTTCTTGGTCCACTCACGAATGTCTTGATTTCTTGCCTCAACACTGCTCTTCCTTATGCCTCATTAGCATATAAGTTGTGTGATTAAAACATGATTCAGTCTCTACTAATTCGTATTTGTAATATCGACATACAGGTGATTTTTGTGCTAGGTGGTGTTGGACAAGTGTGACTTGGCAATTAACCCCTTGGGGCCCCACCTATACCGCCATCGCCTAGATTTTCATTTCTGTTATACTTACATGTACTGTGAAGATTTTAAAAAAACATATTTTACCAATAATAACAGCTATGCTTGCACGTTCAGGGAAAACAACGTGTGTCTTGGAAACTATTTTCCTTGTCTAGAAGTCCCTAAATTAATTTTTAAAAGTAATAGCTTGAGGGGAGGTGTAGATGGCCGTGATGGTAACGTCACGGCTGGCTGAGTGAAAGGCACCAGGTTCGATCCCCGCCTGGGGAACTTTCCTTTCACCTGCGTCAGGAGGGTCTCTGACCTGCACCAAGGAGGTGTCTGGCAACCTAACCTCCTGGGGAACAGCACATGACCCCTTTACCGACATTGCACTTGCACCAATGTTCCCTCCCCAACAATCCTTATCCCTACCCGACATCCTGGACTCCTTGCACCGGTGAATGAAGTTAATATAGGAAAATGGAGTGAAATGGTGGTATTCCACCCCCCTAAAAAGGCTCAGCCTTATGACGGGGTAACGTAAAAAAATAAAGAAAAAAAAAGTAATAACTTGAAATTTAAGTACTACTGGCCAACCGTTAGGCCATCACCTACTGTAGATTTTCCCTTACATGTACTCGGAAGATAAGGACAGCATATTTTACAAAATATTAACAGCTATGCTTACATGTTCATTGAAAATACTATGAATGTGTTTGGAACAATTTTCCTCCTCTAGAAGTTCCTAAATTAATTTCCAAAAAGATTGCTGCAAAAAAAAACAAGAAATTCGAGAACTGCTAGTCAACTGTTAGGCTGATTTAATTATGAAATAAGTTAAAATACAGTAAAACTTCTATAAGTCAAATCTCCATGGGACCGGGGAAAAACTTCGAGTTATAGAAGATTTGAGTTAGAGAATTTTGGCTTTTTTTAAGCACAGAACTCTATAAGGAAGCCTACCTTTATATCCAGTGAAGAAAGGTGTTCAATACTTAAAAATTACTGTCACTATCACACTTACAATGTTCCTCGTTGTATTGTTGTAAAAAAATCTCCGTTATGGACATTTGCCTACTCTTAGATTCAAGGATTCAATTGTCACAATCGAGTCAAACACTTCTTTCGGTATACGTCTGGTAGGCGGAGATCAGGAAATTTAGCCTTTCTGTACATGTACTCTCGACCCTTCGGCTGGGAAATGAGAAAATTTTCTGTACTCTCCAACATGAACTTCGACTTAGGGAGACTGAAAATGCATTGATATCCCACCGTAAGGCCCTGCCTGCACTTCGAGTTATGGAGAACTTCGGGTTATAGAAATAAGAGTTAAGGAACTTTATTTCCTACTATTTTACATTGTGACCAAACAAGCTCATAATTTTCTTCGAGTTATAGAGAACTTCGACTTAGGGAAGTTCAACTTATAGAAGTTTTACTGTATACGGAATATTAACCTTGAGAACCTTGCCAGACGAAGTTGCTGAAATCGTCGTACTTCGCGAGAAATAAATGAATTTGGGAGATTTCCGAAGTAACAGGAGAGCCCCAGATAAGAAATAATTTATTTCTCGTAAAGTACGACAATTTCAGCAAATTCGTCTGGCGCTATTCTCAATATTGTTATTCCGTGTATTTTAACGTATTTCATAATTAAATCAACCAAGTAGTTGGCCAGAAGTACTCGAATTTCGAGTTTTACAGCGATAATTTTGGAAATTAATTTAGGGACTTCTAGATGAGGTGAATTGTTCCAGACAAATTCATAGTGTTTTCCCTGATCGGGTAAGTATAGCTGTTATTTTGGGTAAAATATCTTGTCCGTATCTTCAGAGTACTCGTAAGTGGAAAACTAGGTGATGACGGGTATAACTGGGGCCCAAGGGGTTAAGAATTCCTGTTAAGATGTAAGACCAGCCCCCTGCAACTGCCTATCTAGTCATATGGGTAAGGCCGTGCTCTTAGCGAGTCCCCTATCCCCGGATATGGAGCACTGTACCAAATCACATTCGGGTAGCTGATGAGGTGGATCTGCAAACTAGCGCTGAATGGGAACTGACAATTTAGGTAGGTTTAGAACGGTTCAGGAGTCATCCGCCTGAATGCGATTTGCTACAGTGCTCCACATCTGGGGATAGAGGACTAGCTAAGCACACGTGAAAAGAGAGGGAGTGTGTAAGACAGTGACAGGTGTGTGCTCAAGCAAGAACTTACGTACAATGACTTCTTCGATATGAACTTTTTTTCAAGCTATTGTGCCATTTGAAAACTTTTTTTTCAGCAATGTGAACAAATTCCATGTCAATAGTTTGTATCATATTGTTTTGGTTTTTTAAATCTCTCTAATGTGATTACTACTTTGCAGACAAGAAACAGTGGAGGCTCCAGTCATTTTGTATGATGGTAAAGGAGTCGATGAAGAAGATGATGAAGAAGAAGAGTACGTAGTGCAAGAAGCTCCCTTGATATCAGTGGAGTCACAAAATAAAACTGTGAGTTGGAATTTGGCAACTTATTGTAGCTCAATAAATAACCTTTGATTTATATTGGTGATAGTCATTCAGCACTGAAGAACTTGACATATCAAGTGGAAAGCATGGCCATTTAGTAGAACAGATCTTGGAGACCAAGAGGCAAATTGAAGGGAACGGACAGGGTGAAGGCAGTAAGGTGACAATTGTAAGTGTGAAGTGTGTCCTGTTCTTTATGGTCATGTAAGCCACTTTTTTGTAGGTATTCTTGAAACTAGGATTTGATTTAAAGTGTGTAAGCAATCTTAAACTTTGTCTTGAGAAAATATTACCATATTACTGGCCAGTAACCTTTAATTAAGTATAGGACGTGTAAAAAATGAATGTGGATAGATTTGGCCCAGGAAAAGTAGATTTTTTCACTTTTAATTGTTTAATTATTTCTTCTTCAAAATATCTCTCCCCCTTCCCCTTGTCCCACATGTTTCCTCTGACTGAGTAAATGTGCCTATACCAGGTGGAAAACTGTATTTAATGTGGGGAATGTTTCAGTAGGATTTCATTCGTGTCTGACAAGTCTACTTACGAATCTGACAAAATCTCGTGCAGTTTTTTTCCTGGCATGACTATACGATACGTACTCATGTGAGGTGACCATAGTGCCTATAGGGTAGCATGGTTGACGTATGCGTTGAATTGAAGGACGTGTAAGAAAAAGGGCGTGAGATATCGATATGAATGGTGGAATTTCCATGGAAACTTGAAAAATATTCCATGTTTTCCGATTATCCAGGCACACCCATGCATTCATTAGCATGTATATTTGGGAGTGCAGTGTATATGGCCATACTACAGCAATGTGACATTGCTCCTTCTGGTTTCTTTTTGTGGAGTTAAAGTAAAAAATTGGTGTTTCATTACAAATCTTTGACATAAGACACATTACTGAGAACATGTAGTGCTGCATTCAAATATAACTGCACTGTTCGGTTTCAATTCCTATGGAGGACCAAATGCCTCCCCTTGGGTGGCCCATGAATATGTGACTGACAGGGTCAGCCTTGTTTTGGAGTCTCTGGTGAGGCTCCTGGAATTTTCCCAGACATATGGCACAGATAAGGTGTTCCAAGTATGTGGTTTGCTTTAGTTATAGGAATGATCTCTCAAAGCTGTTATTTCTTTGTAGCTTGTTGTGCCCAATCTAGGTGCCGTATTATTATAGCAACTGCTATGCTCAACCACCTAGGAGTAATGGGGCACTGGATCATGGCACAACAAGCTACACAAAAATAACTGCATTGGGCGATATTAGCAATAACTAAAAACAACCCTCATCCTTGGAACAACTTGTATTCAGACAGAGGGAACCACCAAGTTCATTGTTGGTATGAGTTTAAAAGAACTGGAAAGGGAAAGAATAAAATAAATGCCAAAGGTGATTATTGTTCCATTTAGCTTGTTGAAACAAATGCATTTTCACCCATATTCAAAGAATTGTTTATCAACTGTGACCCAAACTGCCGTAGTCTTGTAGAGCTTCCTGAGATGCAGACCTTCAGCTCAGTTGCATCAAGAGCTAATGGTTGCATCTTCTTGCACATCAAAAACAACATGCCAGAAGTTGTGGTTTTTGCTCCCTTCCCCCCCAAAATACAGTAAAACATTTAAAAGGGGCCCATCTTTAAGGGGTTAACTGATGTCACATTGTTCAGCATGAAGCAAAGTACTGACGGCAGTACCTTATGGGAATAACTTAGGAATAACACCCTCATCAAGACATCGAGTTGTCATATCATGCATTTGATAATTTACCATGCACCTGGTGGGACATGACAACTCTGACTTCTTTATGAGGGCTGTAATTCCCCCTTAGGTGTCATGTTTGGGTTAGGGTATGTGGTGAGATAAGATGGTGGACTGCCAAATGCTATTGATTTGAGTATATAGCCATTACACTTTATTATGTCGTGCCCACCCATTTACATTATGTAGCCAAATATGAGTGTTGAATATTGAATGGATGTCCCAGTATTTTTTATGAGGATATACTCTACATTCTACAAGGTGTGTTGATATTGACATGGTGAATATTATTGACCCATGCCCTGTTTTTTTGTCACTTCTAAACTTTTGTCATGAATGCACAAGTTTTGCAGTAGCATTAATAATAGCTTGGCATTTAGGAATGGGAAGAAGGTGCAGCGGATCGTGGTCGTCGGCAAGACATGGAAGCTGTCAAGAAAGACATGGATCGCCTTCGAGACAATATTCAGTCACTCACTAGGAATGCCCACCCTCTTGGAAAATTGATGGATTTCCTTCAGGAGGATGTAGACACAATGCAGAAAGAACTACAATCATGGCGTGAGGGAAATCGGGAGTACCATCAGTTGATACTGCAGCAGCAAAGGTTATTTTCCAAGTCTTCTTGGTTGGATGCATACATGCTATAGCAATAATGACATGACTGTATTTTTTTCTTGCAGGCTCACTCATGAAACAATTGATCCATTATTGGTCATGCTGTCGGAATTGGAGCAGGCAATTGAAGGAGAGCTGGAAGGCATCAAAGTGTCCAAAGTGAATATAATCAAGAACGAACAGAGAATTATTAACATGATGACAAATGGCAAATTGCGTAAGGTTAAGTGAGACTTGACCTGACACACTAGTTCAGATTGTTTTTTTTAGTTTAGTTTTCTGAGCTAGCCTTGCAATAATTATAAGGTTTAGTCATAGGATGAGCACTTAATACTTGAAAAAGTCTGCTGCATCTCTTCCAGGTCTATTCATGAAATCATCCACAACTGAATGTACATGTGCAATGCCTGCCCTCTCAGCTTATACCGGTATGGTTATTGCATGTGTACATTCAATCTTGTCCTCCTTTTCAAGTTTGACACATTGTAATAAGCACTAAGTAATATAAGCAGATGCCCCAAGCATGCAGGTTTGTGGTCCTATGGATTCATTATGGGAGCTCCATAAGGAAGAGCGGGTGGGAAGTCATATGGGGATGGCCTGGAACCTGCTTTGGGGCAAGAAGCCTGACAATGGGGCAGGGACACTAGCACAAGGCAACCCTAAGTAGGCCAGGTAACATAGGGGATGAGGGTCTGATGTCAACATTCTTACAGGTTTATTACGGGAGCTCCTTTTTACCAGGTCAGGTGCTGGGCAGGGATGAGGATGAACTGGGACCTACCGTGGGACCTCTGTCAGAGTAGGCCAGGGCAAGTGATAAGGTGGTCCCATGTGCTGGCAGGGGTGGGTGGAGGCAGGAGCATGCCATGGGTAGCTTCGAGGAAGCCAGGGATGTAGTGATATGTGGAGTAGCTGGTCACAGGAATGGGCAGAGGCAGGGCCGACTCTGCGCAGTTGGCCTCAATGGTTGCAAGTTGTGTGCATTCCGTAGGGGATGTGCATGTGTAATAAGCAGGGGTTGGTGATGGGGAGGGAAGGGGACGGGAGTCAGCAGTGAGGCTGTGTTCATCCAGGGTGAACCTAGGGCAAAAGTAACCCTTCATTAGACATGATGGGGGTGCGTCCCAGGCATAATGTACCCATAATACCGTCTGTTCAGCTGAAGGCCACTATAGGCTAGGCTGCTAACTCCTCTTCCTCCCCCACTAGTCCCTCACTTTTGGGGAGTGTACCATTGCCACAACTTACAAGGGAACGGTCAGGGTCGAGAACCTCCGATTTGGTTGAAACTGGCTTGAGGGGTCATTAATGTGCTATAGACACAGTGGTGAAAGTGTTAGCTCGCACTGTCCAGCCGTTTCCGAGATATGAGCGACAGAAACATCCGAATGTTAGTGGTGGGGGTGATGAGAGTCTGAAGCAAAGAAACACTTTCCATTCACAAGGGTGTGTAAGAGAAGGGCATCTGGCAGTGGATGTGGTTCACTGCCCATTTCAGAATTGACTTTGGATATAAGAGCCTCGGCTATAAGCAACTCTTGGTTATAGCAAACTCGAAAGGCTGGTCCCACCATACTTCCATATGTGGCCTGTGTATTTGGCTATAGGAAACCTGGGTTATGGCATACTGATTTCCACGGTCCCTTGTTGACGTCTCTTATATCTGGAGTCGATTGTACCTACTAGTCATCACAGTTCACACTGGTGTTAGCAATTCCATCCATGCAATGAGAACAAGTCCCTTGATGTGACAGAATTTTCTGAAATGTAAGAACCTGCACATAAGTGTGTACACTAGAATAGAGCAGCACTACAGTATAGCTTTATATTTTTTGAAATTGTGTTTGAAACATTGTTGGGCCTTGAGGTTTGTGATATTCCATGCTGATAAAAAGTTTATTTTTTACTAGTCAATCCTAATTGTAGTAGTTATTCATTATTATTGGATATTATCAGATATTATGTACAAGTGTGTTTCCTGTCTTTTAAACCTTCAGAAAGTTTAAGTGGCAGAATGTTATGAAACCATGGTAGTAACATACTGCACACCTGCCATTTTTCTGGGGTATAAGATGGGTAATTCTTCTGGCAGCACTGTCAGAGGCAGCCGGCAGGTCCCACACAACACAAATGTCCCTGGAACCGCCCACGGACGTCGCTTATTCATCCCAGATAATCGGGACGTCCGCAGTACGTCCTAGGGATGAAAGACTGTGACGTCCTAGGGATGCCCCCCACAAGGTATCCCAGGACCATCCCGCAAGTCCTGTTCTCGTCCCGCCGGACTATCAGAACGTCCAGAGGACATCTACAGCGAGGCTACGATATACCTGCCCATTCGAATGGGTGGGTGTATGTAGATGGCATATGTAATCAAAATAAGTTGTACACCCATTCGACATCACTGAGAATACGTAAACGTACCACCTAATAATACCACCTAATAATACCACCTAATAATACCACCTAATAATACCACCTAATAATAATAAGGGTGCTGCTGATTAAGAACTGCTTGTCATATCTGAGCAGCAAATAGGATATATTGGTTCGTCATTCCTTGTAATTGTTGGATTCGCATCGCCTGCCCCCCTGCGACTCCTTCTCGTGCCCCCACGGGGGAGTAGTGACTGGCCATTCTTGTTAGAATGCGCACGTCGGGAGAAGGGGGGAAGAACACATATCATTAAATAAGCGCAGTTTCCTTTCACGAGTGATGCCGAGTGGTCGTGTGCAGTGGACGCATGTGCCGAGCTTATAATATAGACGTTAGTAGTACTGCGCCGTCATCTCTTTTGTGGACCGCTATTATATTGTGACTGCCAGCAGCGCAGAGCACTATATTATTATATTGCACGCAATATCACTGCTCTAGCTGCTGCTGCTTGGTTGTCATCGTCCTGTATGCACTTATTAAGACGCACTAACTCTGCTAGTTGCCATCCTGCGTGCAGTTCATGAGGACCTATATGTACTTCCCCATTATTCACTATAATAACCGCCACGGTGAGGGATTTTTGTTTCTGGTGGCCCATTCGGGGCAGTGGCAAATCAATAATGCACATGTCATCCCGCGGAAGTTCACGGGACTTACACAGGATGTCACAATCTTGTCCCTTCGTGATCCGGGGGATGTCCTTTGGGCCATCCCAGGGACTTTTCAGGGACGTCGAAACTTTTCCAGTTCGTGATCCCTGGACCGTCCCAGGGACCTCTACACCCGGGTTTTGGACGACCCTTGGACGTCCCTTTATCCCAATGTGTCATCCCTGGGACGTCCTAGGTACGTCCTTGTGTTGTGTGGGGTAGGCCTATGTGTAGCATACTGGTCCAGCAGTGGGACTACAGGTGTCTCAGTGGTCATGGGAAGTACTCTTGAATAAAACATGCACCCCAAACAGTTATTGCCTCCCTCTTTCTTTCACCTGCCTACCATATCCTCTATTCTCTGTCACCCACCCTTGCGGTGGTTGGACCAGAACAGGTCGGGTGGAGGTCCATTTTGGAATGCCTTTCGTCTCCTGCTACTATGATGTCAACCTAAAATGAACTAGTACGTAGATGAGCCATCAGAATTTTAGCATGACCTATTGGTTATGTACTCATGTCCATTGGATGGTTGACTGAGTCATTGTCTTAATTTGAAGGAAACTTGTATATTGGGGTGATCCCACTTCCATCCATAGGAAGATTCATGACTGGTACGTTATTCATACTGCTGTATGTAACAACATAATTATATGATTGTTCTAACAAAAACCTTGCATTTCTCTTTATTGTCACATTGAGAAAATTTTAGAAAATCTATTAATGATAATATACAACCGTAGGCTTTGTATTATTATTATTCAATACCTGCACTGTTGATGGATTTTAATTGTGGAGGAAATGGGAAAAACCCGCAACAACCCACATGAACAGACAGAACCAACTTAAACTTGTTCTATGTGAGCAAGAGCTGACGTGAGTAAATCTTTTCTCAAATCCCAGGATTGAAAACAATACCACAGAGGTGGAAGGCAATGGTGCTAACCACTATGCTACCATGCTGCTTGTAGAAGATCCAATCTCGTATCATCGGCAATAAGGAGAAAGGGCAAATAGGCCCTTTTTCATAAAATTGTGAAAATGCGTATTTTAAGGTGAAATCACCCACAGCAGGTTTTGGTGACAGGACAAATCTGTACTGGAACAGTGCGCCTGTACAAGAAAGTGGTGGTACAGTGATACTGTGATTTGTGAGGACTATTTTTCAACCTATTTTTACCTCTCTTATCAAATCTAAAATTGTCTATTTGCCCTTTCTCCTTATTGCTGACGATATACAGTATAACTTCCATAGAATGTGAACACTTGCTTTCTTGCAATGGAAGCTAAAACAGAGATTTTTAAATAGAGTTTTAACCAATGGGAAAATGTTTTTGCTTAGACCTTACAGAGTATCAGACATGTACAGTACTATCAAAGAAAATTTCAACATAACATTTTTTGGCACTATATATACACTCATCAGCACTTAACCAAGGGCTAGAGTACTGACAGTCATATTGCACTTAGATCCTATTGGCTGAAGCTTTTTTAAACCATACCAATACATATCATTGTGTACAGTACCACTGTTTGAATGACAAGATATGACTGATATTATTTTGAAATCGAGATGGTAGGAGTTTTGCAGTAAATTTTTGCCATATTTCTCAGTGTGAGTCTTCTTCCTGTATTTTTTAATCCAGTGCACCTGTTCACTGTCAAAATGAACAAGGTGCAATTATTTGAAGATAGTGCCCAATGACTCCACACAATATCAAGTTTGTCCATTAGATTATTGTTGCAGGGCTGGAGAATCTCCATCCATACTTTCCGGGCAATCCCTGCCTCCTTGGCTCCTTCACCATCAAGAGTAGAATTGGTGGTTCAGTTCAGTTATATACTGGGCCAGCCAAGGGGGTAATCACTTCGGTACTCCGGTGTACACCTGCGAGTGGTACTCCCTGGTACTCCTCAGGTACCTCACTCTTTATTATACTCCTTGGTACTCCAGTGTACACTTTTCAGTCGAGTGATTACCCCCTTGGGGCCGGCAATAGTCACAGAAAAAAAGTTCAATGCCTCTACCATTACAACCGGGTGTAATATAACATTAATAGCATTGCCACCAATTCTTAGAAAGTTGACTGGCAAACAGTCATTAAAACCATTCTCAGCTAGCTAATGCATAGTATGTTCCAGCCATCCACATTCTTCTCGTTGGTTCTGAATGAAATGGAAGCTTGGTGTGCAAATGTAATTTATTATCTAGTAATAGTAGTAATAAAATACTTCTGGTTATCAATTATTTACAACATGATGTCAGATGCAGTGAACCTGGCCCAATCATGCTGCCTGCATTGTAGAGTAATTTGTAGGCAGTGTGAAGGCATGGCACACTGGCATGGTATGGAACAGGCTGCACCACGGTTGAGGAGTGTTTGTAAAGGGCTGCACTTGGTCTTACAGTTAGATAGGCATGAACAATAAAAGAAATTGAAACAGATGAGTGAGTCGTGGTCTGGAGGACAATTTTATTACAGGCACTTGACACAACCACTTGCACTCAACAGCTTGGAAGCACATGTCATTTTCTGAAACACTGTCTTTCAAAAAGAGAGAAGGCCTAGCAAGGGATGGCATGGAAGCAGACGAAGCCTACACTTATACTATGATTTTTGAAATTTGAAATGACATCACCATTATTGTCATTGTTATGGTGACTTGCTTATAAAAGAGCCACAATGTCAATGTCATTCCAACCTTTAATAAAAATCAGAGTATAGCTATATTTGCACAACAGGAATGGGAAGAGACATAAGCAGCAAAGCGAGGAAATATGAGCTGTGGCTGATGAGGACTGCCTCGACCGGGATTCGAACCCGGGTCCTTCCCTTCCTGCAGTGGAAGAGAAGCGCTCTGGGCCATCTGAGCTATCGAGGACCATAAGCCCTCTTTACAACCACACCATGCTCCAGTACAAGATGTTGAAGAGCACAAAACCGGCGGGAAAGAGCACTCGGCTACGACGGTCGATCCATGCAGCGATCTCTTGAGGCGTCATTGTGAAGAAGCTCTTGTTGGGAGGCAACTGCTGTTGCCCTCCATCCACACTGTCAGAAGAACCTGCTGATTGACAACCAGGCACTGCCAAGCTGACCACCGTTTCTCCCTCCAGGTCACTGCAGCTTGCTACTGACAGTCGGCAATTGGATACAGACAGAGCTGAATCTAGGGATGTTACTGTCAGCTGCTGCGACGATGGTGAGGAAGTCTGTGGGTTTAAACAGAAATGAAGGTATTGTGTACAGGGGGGGGGGGGGGGATTCTGCACAAATACAGTCAGAATCTACTGCATCAAAGCTTCTCTCATCTGATCATAATTTTGCATTATGCCAGTTTTCACCTTGGTGTCCCAGACTACTACTGCCTTACCTGCCGATAAATTTTAATGATTTCAGGAATCAATAATAGTTTTGATCTACCTGATCAAAACTGCATGACAAAGAGTGAAGGTCTCCGTTGGATGCTGTTTTTTCCGAGCTGTAGGTTTTTCGTGACATCTTGGGTGTCAGCGTGGATTTGAGAATATACTTGCTGTTCACTTTCTTTAGTTGGACATTTTTTCTGTCAAGAGGAATCAGTATTGGAAATGGAATTGGGGTGAAGAGCTACACTGAATCTTGTATAAACAGCATACCTTCGTCGCCAGATGGAATTGACAAATGCAAATTCCACCAAGGAGCCGAAGATGAAGGCAGCACATACGATGAACCAAATTTCCACGGCCTTAATGTATGACACCTTTGGCAGAGATGAACCGGTGTTGCGAGTCAGGGTGATGAAGGTCAGCATGGTACTGGTACCTGTGGATGACTGAGAAGGTCACTCCTTTTATTGGTTTTACTCAGATGATTCAACTCACCTAGTGTTGTCCGGCCGGGTACTGCATTTGGATCCAACCAAAATGACACCCAGGACATCACTACCAGCAAGATGCTAGGCACATAGTAGTCCATTATGTAATGTCCTACTTCTCGCTCAAAGTCAAAATGGATGAGAAGTGCGCTGAATTTTCCCTCTGGAACATATTTTAAATCCATTAAACACATGTTTGTTGACTCTTGAGGAGTGTAATTACATACGAGTGTTATAATATCTTGAAATCTCTTGTTGACCATTAATATTAATTTAGGTTTTATATTTATATGGCCACATTATACTGTTTGCAACACCAGAGTGGCAGAGTGATTACTCTTTGTAAATACTCGGATTTACCGGTGCTGGTATCTGAGCAAGCAAGATTCAATGAAAGCAAGAAACAACTTATTAGTTATGTATATAGAAGCCATAAATATGAATGTATGAGTATGAGTGTTCGCATTTCTATGCATTGTTCACGTGGGATGCACGTGTTTTTTTGTAATCTGATTGCTCCTCTCGTGAGAATTAAAATAATTCACTACCATAATGACACATGTAATATTCTTTTGTACATGCGGGGGTCTTCACCCACTTTGCCTTGACATGTTTTACCTTGTCGTCGAAGTTCGTTGTAATCGATGCCAAAATTTGGAGCCGACTTGGGGTATGTGTTGATACTTGCATTGGTGGAAGTCCGTATCAGCTTGTATTCGGGAAGGTTGACCTGACTGTTGACCTGCACCGGATTTTCTACTGTCCATTCTAGCAGTAGGTCAGAGACGCTATACATCCCTATCCAGAGAGAATAAAAAAGGTTCGCATAATTATTTTTAAATTGATTGCACGCCGTTGCAATCACATGTTGTGCTGTGCTGGATGCACATGCTAAAGTTATTTACCCAAGTACAAACAGATACGAGTTACGATAAATTAATATAATTATGCACATAATCACACAGTTGTACACATTGACTATCAGTGATATAAACAAAGTTCTGGAGATCAGTCACGTTATATCTGACTAATAAAAAGTACCGTATTTTTTCATCCCAACACGAGTTCGAGCGAGAGCAATAACATACAAAAATAATGTGCCCAAAATAATTCATAAGTTATACCCTTAAAATACTGTGCACACAAATACTGGAGAGTGCAATTTGTAATATTACAAGATACCGTATGCTGTTTTTTAAACAATTTAATGCATAATAAGTTACTAAATATTCAAGTGCTAAGTTCATCGTATCAGTACTGGCGCATGTCTGCTTGAACTGCACAATGTTTGTGGACTGGTGCATTGTCGAGCAGATGCCAACTTTTCTAGACACTTCTCCTGGATCACTGACCAGAGAAATGTGTCAGCATGCACACTTCCCGTGACTGGGGTGCGGTGTGGCACAAATTCCACTAGCAAGACACTATGTTCGTCACAGAAAATAGTTGTCATGACCTTCCCTGCCAAGGCCTACGAACCTTCTTTGGGGGGAGGTCAGCCTTATTTATTGTAATTATCGTAACTTATTAACCACCTCTCGTACCAGCTCTTATCCATTTGCAGTACACACGTACAGGACGTATACAGTGGCAGGGCAATTATTATATTAATATAATTATCAAGGTATGCATGAAAATATGTTGCAAAGGAGTCAAAATACTCTTATGTTTAAGTGTTACATTCGCTGTCAAAATTATGTGTGACAATGATAAACATTGAATTAGCGGAATAAAAATTATTAGCCTACAGGCCTACTGTATGTGACATCATTTTGAACTGTCCATTTGGACAACTTGAACCTATCAACATATGATTACAAGTACAACAAATGGCATTGACGCCCCCCTCTCCCGTCTCCCGCCCCCTTACTTTTGTCAATTCTTTCTTGGTAAGTCGAGATTTCGGAGGATTTTTGTCCTTCGACCAACCAAGGACTCGAAATCCCGAAAAGTCTACAAATGAGAAGTAAAAATGCCGGCAATCATCGCGAAATATTCTATAGTTTTACTTTTAACAAAGAGATGGGTGAGCGTGATAAACTGATTATTTTACTTACGCAAAACCTTTTAATTCCCCCTTCTCCTACCCTCACTACTTGTGTAACTTACTCTCTACTACCATGGCGTCAGATTACTTTACGTTTCATCTGGTTCTTTTGTTTCAACCCGCGTATAGTTGGTGAAGGTCTTTTCCCTCACGGTCCCATCCTCACCCCTGTATCAGATAATTATATCTGTCATCATGTCGCAATTTTTTTTAAAGCATGCCCTATCCTCCTGAGACCCCTGGTACAGTATACTGTACCTTTGTTTTTTCCAGCACCTTCTGACTAACTCAAACGCGTAAAAAAACAAAAACAAAGGTGATTGAAAGGTGTACTAGGGGTCTCAGGAGGCTATAGGCCTACCTTGAATATTGGGCACTTTAGATATAGGCTAGGCTAGATCAGCAAACATTTTTGAACACCCGGAATATATTACGTTGAATTTCTGATAGTCAGCAGTACGGTTTTACAAAATCATATTACGTAAGTGTATCACACACTACTAAAACAGCAACACGTGCAAACTTCCTACAATATGGACATCAAGTCCATAACAAATGCTGACCATTCAAGTCTACATACAGAAAACCGGGGCACTTCTTTGCGCCTCTCAGAACACACTTTGGCTGTGCCTAATTTCATTATTGGGTTCGACAAGGTGTCATAAGACATGTTTACATGTGTCAAACTCCGAATGTAACGAGTGACGTGTGCCTGGCACGCGAGAGCACGTCATACGTGTCACCTTCATGAAGTGTGTGTGTCACTAGACCCACTGCAAAATGTCATGACCGTGAATATGGCCACATCGAAAAGATTTCAAAGCAAAACTCAGCAAAAATCACTATGAGCTGTTAATAATTTTGTAACTAGTATAGGCTATGTAGCAACTAGTAGACACCTCTGCACACTATTGCTCAACTGTTTGGTCGTGTTCAAAACTACTTGAAAATTCTGTGGAAATACGTAATGACTCAGTCAAGTCAAGCGGGTTGCGCAATGCCGCAAAACACCTGGAGTTGTCAAGCACCACAAAACTTAGGCACGTCTTTCACACTTCCAAATGAGCAATGGTATGCGGAACCCCAAAGCAGATGGACGCAATACAGATATGCCTACTTTGCTATTGTCATGTCACGTGAACAGTCTACGAAATACGTACAGAAGAAGAAAAAAAATGATGACTTACAGCTTTCCATGATGAGTGTACACCGCTGCTTGTCGAACGGAAATTTCTGCAAGCTCATGGCGCAGAAAATTCTCAACTTGACACTGTCAGGACAAACATGGCGGGTCATTAGGTCAAATGCAACACGGTTTCTCTTGAAACGTACCGGTAATTGTACTGCACCGTTCCATTAGGCTGGATTGCCACAAAGACATTCTCCTCCATCACCCTCTCTCTTTCGTTGACAAAATAGACCGATGGCACCCACACCTTCTTCCTCAACCATTCTTCGCCTTCCAACTGCCCCGTACTGTTGGTGAGCCAATCGAACCTCAACCTAGGGTCGTGCCAACTATGCCGCACCAATATCTGCGCCGTAAACTCCTGCAAGTTCAATTGTTAACTACGACCCAAATGTCCTGTTTAATAATCGTACCAAATTCTGCGCATCAATAGATCCAATGAAATAAACATAAGCGTTGGTGACCACGGTGACAGGCTTGCCCGAATCCGCATCAGGCCTGACCCTGATGTCGTAGCGTCCATTGGCGGTGATGTTGTCGAAGATCTGGGGTTCCACGGCCTGACCCCTACGGACCTTATTAGGAGTGGCAGGAACCAACACAACCGAATTTTTGGAGGGCGGGGTACAGGTGGGAGAAGCTATGCCTCTCCCACCCCTACCACCCAACCCCATATTATGACAAATGACATGTGACCCACCTGATGGAGACGACGACGATCAGGAGTAAGAGCAGGTGGAATGGTCCAGGCGTGTTTGGACAGTGCAAGCCTGCCATGTCTGCTCCTAACGACTGCTCCCACTGCTGCTGACGCTGCTGGATTTCCTACTCACTCGTCACTCTTGCCCCACTCTTGCCCTTTATTGCGGAGATATTATATCTAAGCTGTTGGGATATAAAGAAGGCCTGCGAAGGTGTGTCACGACAGCCTGCATCATTTACAACCATTATAATAGCAGATCTGCGAGGTGTAAGGAGCTGGCTTTTGGCAGGGAGTTAATATTAGCGAATTTGATAGAGTTAGTGCAATGCGGATTAGGGAGGAAATGGGGTTGGATAGAAGTGGAGGAACTAAGAATGGTGGATGGTTCCGATATGGATTGAGTGGAGTAACCTAACCTTGTAGGATGCTGGCCAACATTGGTTGCCGTCAATGTCTGCGTCTGTGGATGAGGCCAGATAGCCTCTGTTTGCTGACTTGCGCAGGTATTTGCCCGTACTTCGTATTTTTTATACTGTTACATTTTTGCGGCGAGTGCATCAAGGCGATTCAGGAAGACCTTGTGGTACCCCACTCAGTGTCGCCATAGCCGTCACATTGTCGGACACTCTGTCGTCATCAGGTGTCCTCACTAATGTGATATGTATAACAATAAAATCTACTTTGCATAGCTCACCCATTATCATCCAAACATCGCATTTACGTCACTGCTTAACCGTATAAAAATGTGGCATTGACTAGAAACGAAACCTGCATTGACGAAACCACCATAATGAACAAGCAATTATCTACCTCTTGACACAATGGTACACACTACTCACCCCTGCTGTCATCTGTTGTTATTCATCTTTTATCAGCCCGGAGAACCCGTTGTATAGTGACATACATTCCATCAACAGCTGATCGACATGTCGGTCATATTTGCTGATGCTGTCATGACACTTCCATGGGGAGTAAATGAACTTGCTTCGTCTCCTTTTTTGCGATCTAGAAGATGCATCAAGGTGTAGATCCCATAACCACCTGTAGCAGTTTTTTTTTCTGTAACCCAACTGGTGTGTTGTCATTTTTATATCCGGAGCAAGGCCATCATAGAAGGGTAATGAACGCATAGCACGCGTTACATGTGCGGTAATGGGTGTTGACGACGAGGAGAAAATAATATACCACAGATGGAAACATAATTATGCTGAAAAAAAACGAGGCAATATGTATTGTTTTGCAG
Source organism: Catajapyx aquilonaris (assembly GCA_000934665.2). Classification (NCBI taxonomy): domain Eukaryota; kingdom Metazoa; phylum Arthropoda; class Diplura; order Dicellurata; family Japygidae; genus Catajapyx; species Catajapyx aquilonaris. The sequence goes on from JYFJ02005888.1 coordinate 21,393, forward strand.
AGCAGTAACTGTCAGCAAAAGTGTTACTTTTTATTACAGTGTTTCGGTACATTCAATACTGCCCAGGCTCCAGAAAGGAATGAAAATAATGCCGACATTGCCTTCATGAAGGCCAAAGCTGACATATTCACTTATATGTCACCCCAGGAATCTTCATCCGCATGCAATGATCACAATGTAGTTAGTTATCACTCTTTGATTGTGGCCCAGAATGACAACACCATTTTAGCCCAGACATGCAGGGTACGCGTGTGAAAGCACTTTAAGGCATACCGGTACCTCTACAAAGTGCTATATGATATATAACAATGTCTTGCTCAGGGTTAAGCATCACTCTCATGGCGTCAACTCAGGAAATCTCCACCCGCCTATACTAAGTGTCATATCTTAAGGCACTTAAGACCCAACAATATATCGTGGGGCAATACGATCGGCCTTAAGCGATGATAAAGGCAATAAAGATACTCTAGATTATGTAGTCATCCTCAAGAATGGCTGATATGATGGGTGACTGCAAAACAGGCTATTGCTGCAATGATCCGCGTCATATTAAACTTTTGTTGTATCTTACTGAACATGTATAGTGAGTTATTGGTACGAGAAATTCAATCAGCTTTCTTCCCTCGTATTTAGTGTTAGTTATTTTAAGTGTAAATAATAATAATAATAATAATAATAATAATAATAATAATAATAATAATAATAATAATAATAATAATAATAATAATAATGGAAAAAATTGGTACAAGCTACAGTATGTATTAGTTGAAATCGATTTCATCATATTATTGCAGAACTGTGATGACTCAAGTAATGAAAAACATTGCTGGAAGTAACACCGTATTTACCATTTTATAAGCATAACAATCTCTATTCAAATGATAGTTAGGTTGGTACTGGACGGGTAATAAAGTTTTACCGCTGCTCTAAGCAAATTGCTCCAACCGTATATAATGTTCAGTTGAGAGAGGCCCGAGATTTCAGGGCCAGTAGGCTATTATTATTACAGTAAGCATGCCCCCATTAGCATTAGTTACAGCCACTTGAATATATATATATATATATATATATATATATATATATATATATATA
>JYFJ02005889.1:0-22491 GCA_000934665.2 Catajapyx aquilonaris
TGCCTATGTGGTAAGTGGTTGCCGTTCGAATCAGCGGGAGGAGAAAGGGGGCAACACCAAAGCCTAACTGGTTGGGCTACGTATACCGGCAAGGACGTACCGCAGGGGTTTACGAAGCCTGCGTGAATTATAAATGCATTAACTTACCAAAATCAAGATAGTTTCAGTTTAGTTAGTGTAAGTGGTTGAAGGGTACAGGAGGACTGATGACACGAAGATCGAATGGAATTCATACGAACATGATAGAGTTATCGTATCTAAGACAAATTCAATAATATTTGATGCTTGGCAACAACACAGTCATAATCAAAGAGTTCTGCTATTATATAATATAATACCTAGAGGAGGTATTCCCTATCCTTTTCCATTAGACAGGCTGAGGCAGCCGCCATCTTGTTGGAGGTCATATTGTTGTTCTAACAGTTGTCTAGCAACTGGGACAACAACCAATAATGACAACTGGGCGACAATTAGTTCAATAATGTCAGGCGTCCGCCATCTTGTTGGAGGTCATATTGTTGCCTGCATTGTTGCCTGCCTCACATTTCAGGCCGAGTACCTCCTCTAGGTGTATATATAATATAGCAGAACTCTTTGGTCATAATCGAGTCACTCAACTGTTGACCTAAGGAGGATACCGTGGAAACTGAATGAATGAAATGTTTATTTAATAATAATGTAATGAAAATAAGGTAAAGCATATATTTATTTAAGCAGTTAGCGTACGTAATTTCGCATAAAGTGTAGAGATGATATTTACTCAAAATAATATTCTAAATAATGTGTGACTATTGTCACACATGGATTCCAGTTGCACGCATTGCTGCTCATAATGAATTATTCACTTATAATTTTATTTCGGGGTTCTGTTACGTCCTTGGGTTTTTTGTGTAGGGGATCGGGCACTGCAGCACGTCGGGCCGGATACGTGTTCAAAATATGAAGGCTGTACTTGCAACGGGTTTTGAGATATGCTTGACAGAAAAACGTCCTCTGAACAACAACAACAACAACAACAACAACAACAACAACAACAACAACAACAACAACAAGGAAAATTTTCATTGTTGTTTTTGCACGAGGATCTTACTTATAGGGACTATCGTCCCTACAATGTGGTCGCTAATGTAATCCCATGGAGTATGAAAATGTATTATTTTTGGAACTTTAAGACGTCATAACTTTTGCAAATATGGACGTCAGCACGAAATATTTCATTTTTGGGCATCATATATTGTCCTGTATTAGCACGTCCAATTTCATCAAGATCCGACATTATCACCTCGTGACCTTCCCTTGTGAGACTTGGGTAGTAACCTGAGGCTGGATTCATCAAAATGTTCTTAAGTCAAATTTTCGTAGTAGGCCTAACGTTAGTTCGGAACTATAACGTTACTACGAAAATTTGACTTACGACATTTGATGAATCCAGCCCTTGGTTACGCTGAGAAGACTAGTACCAGTAACTTGTTGCGTTTTTAGGAAGTTGGCTGTAGAATAATTAAAATAATTACATTAATAGTGAGTTACTTAACCAGTCACTACAGTTGCAACAGCTGTAGCGAAATTTACGAGTTACTCTTTCAAGAAAGGGTTACGTAATTGTTGTTTGTTTCACTATCCCTTCGTGACAGTAATTATGAAAAGCACGGGGTTTTTAATCAGGTTAATTCAAACTTAATACACTTTTAATATAAGAAAATGTAACTTAGCTCATTTGCTTGCTTAGCCCTTGTAACTACATTATAGTCACTAATTACTTTCTTTGTCACTCAGTTACTGTAACTCTAACGAGTTATTTTTAAAAACATTATTCTGCGCGTTTAAAAACCTAGCACTCGTCAGTTTGAAACTCCAATAAGTTGAAAGGAAAAAGGCAAATCATTGCAGAATGTCACACCACGATAAGTGCCCATGGTGATGCAACATGCACAGAAATTTATATGGCGACTTTTCACATTGTTTTTAAAAATTGGGAGTAAGCTTATTGTCATTTCTGAGCTTGTCCCAATAAGGAAGCAATTACGCTTCACCGGGTTTATACAGTATCTATATGTGGATACTTCTTGTTAAGACTGTCGCGACTATATAAGTCGACTACTCGCAGATAATTATGAGAATAGACCTATAAGAGGCGACGTAAGATATATAAAAAGCTAGATTTATATCCTATTTGTATATTCCAGTACAGGTTTTTCTGCCATAAGTCTTCCAGATACACTCCATGCAATATTTCTTTTATGTCGATTTTCCTTCGTGAGCCATTTTAACTTTGGAACAGATTCGATTAATAAATATATTTTACTAAAATAGACCAGACGGAAACGTAGAAAGCTTGCAATATGCTGAACACATTCAATTCTTGTCATGGCCTTGCTCTGGCGTTTATTATTTTATGGTATGTTAGATTAGAAAGATTACCAAGTTAAAAATGTGGAGTATTAGATAACAAAAACAAAACAAAAATAACCAAGTACAAAATACAGTGAGCCCACATTATTCTCAGTTTCAGTAATCAGCAGTTTGAAAATATTAAATTAAATCCATCACGTATTTATGAACGTATTTACTATCCTATGTTATTTTTAAATGATTTTGTTGATGTCTAAACGTGTACAGGGTGATACACAATGCTTTTCGACTAATATGGCAATTTCGTAGCACTAAATTGCTAAATTTGAACAGATATTCTGTATTATTAGCAGGGGCTTGTAACCAATTACCCGCGGATAACGGGGGCTCACTGTAGTGCACTTATTTGTAATTTTTATGTCACACGTGACGTGAATCAATTTGGAGTAGTTATACACATTTGCATGCCTAGGCAACCTCATATTCAGCATTTTCCTTCACAGCTCGTGATATATGATGGGGCTAAATGTTACAAAAAAATAGGGGACAAGTTGTTACAGAGTAACAGCTCATCCCCGCTAGAAAGTTTTATTGAATTGGATCGTTCGACATTAGGTACAAAAATTTTAATGGTATAATTAGGGAAGTAAAGTTAATCACTTCATTTTCTCTGTATATTAACAATGCTGTGTTAATTAGATCGAAGTGGAAAAAATTCCGAGTAAGGTCCAAGCGGGTCCAAGGTTCCACCTAATAAACAGTATTTTTTCCCCCCAAAAAGCGACGTTTAAAAAACAGACGATGTAAAAATTAGAAAATTAAAATTATAACAACTAGCTCCACCCTCCCCCAATCGTGTGGCGGGCAGTGTGGGATAATTAGTTACTAAACCAAATGGGCGATGGCCCAAAAAAGTTTGGGAACCACTGGACATATTAGCATTCCCTATATGTATATTTTTTGGTATTGGCGGCGCTGACGTTACCTGACAACTAACATTTATAGGGACTGCTAATATGTCCACCACTGAACAAGTCTAAAATGTGGTGTGAAGAATGTTAAGAGACTAAGACGTGCCATTCATATTCGGTAATATTGTCGTCTACGTCACTTACGGTCGGGTTTTCGACAATAATTTATTACCCCTACATTTTTGCCTTATATTGGGTCAACGAGTGCCCTAGCGAGAAACTTACCTGGGGTTCAGACTCACCCGTGATAATCTGGCATGAGTACAATATTTTGGTTTCGCTCTTATCAACTGACAGTAGTTATATCCTTTTTCATTATTATCTATTCTTGTGAAACCGGTATACGTAAAAGTTGCTTCTCACGAAGCTTACAAAAAAAACTACACTGAAACTTAAGACGTGCATGCAGAGATGACGTTATCACTGGCTACTTTTTGCTACATTATTTTTTGTCATTCAAGGTTAGTCACTGCATATTATACCTACTGCACAGTATGCATGCTGTAAAAGTAGCGACCTTGAGTAAGGTACTGCAGAAATGGTTGTACTTGCACTTGACCGTTGGATTCCTTCCGGAAACAATAAAAATTATTGCGATAAATGTTACGCGTCTTAACAATGCTGCGATAAATACATTTTGATATTCTGATGCGACAAGTGCATAGTATTATTCGACATACTTGATCAAATTTTTTCCTAACCAAATCGACAAAAAATGTCATTCTCCGTGTACTACTGTACGGTTTCATAAGTGCTGCGTAACTCATAAGTTAGTTCACATCCGTATCGGTAAACGTATTTAGCGGACCATAATAATTGGCTCCTGTCGTCGAACATTCCATTTTGGCAGTGAGTTACACACATCATTGAAAAGCCTACAGGTAACGGGATTTTCAACGGTATGATAGATTCCAGGGGCGAGTTACCGATCTGATGTGAACTAACTTATGAAACATGGTATTTTGTGATGAATTAACATTCACACTTTGGAGAGATGCCTTTCAATATACTGAATCCTGCGTGATTAATAAAAATTATAAAATTAATAAAAATAATGTTTGTCTGTGACAGTCACATGGGATGTTTTGCTGTTGTAAATAAACAATGAAGTCATTGGTCATATACATTAACACCTTAAATGAAACTCAGGTCGTATATTAACATTTGTAATAGACTGAAGCATGCAGAATGTCAGTATAATGTTCCAATCGCCATAAAATCCCACGACAGTTATTGTCCATTCAGTCACCACAATTATAAAGATATACTGTATGAGCTTTCGTCATAATATAGTGAGTTGTGTCGGAACATATTTGCATTCTGAGTCTGCTGAGCATGATGAGGTTTTGTGGTCAATTTTTTTGCAAAGTAATTACCTCGATGAGCGTGCAAATGAATAAAAAAATATATTTATGAGACAACTTGTAGAGACCTTGAGGCTTGTAGCAAGAAGTTTTGGCATGCAATCTACTCTGGGATTGTGAGAGATGTCAGTATAGAGAGGCACAACAAGCGTTTCCAGCGCGAGTATACGTAACAGCCCCTTCACACCGAGTTATTGTTAGATACTCTGATGATGAGGACCCCCCCCCCCCAAAAAAAAAAATGCAAACTAGATTTACAAAATTAATTCACTGATTATAGTAATGGTGCTGATTTGCACATTGCGAATGGTCACTGCAGGTGATAGACTGATACGCGCCATAATTTTCATTCAAATATAACGAATAATATTTAACATAGTTTTGCCGGATATTCAGTATGCTAGAACAGACATGAAATAAAATTGAAACACTTAAAGTTAATTGATATGTTCACCAATATTTAGCAAGCACAATATTATGAGAAACTTAGTGTAAGAAAGTCAAGAAATGACATGCGAATTGGAATCGTGCCATGCCTGAGAGGATTGCATAAATGGTCTATTAGTGGCTAGTAACTACATGATGAACTTCAGACATGTTACTATTTTTTCTATCAGAAATATTCCCTACCATTCAGCATTTTAAAATCTTTTTTAAATGCATTTCTTGTGTTCATTCAATTGTAACAATATTACAATGTTACAGGAAGGAATTTTAAATTACAAAACCTAATCAGGATGTTATAGCTGTTAGCAAATTTCCTCCCACTGGACCATACCTTACATACGAGTATGTCATGAGCGAGCCCATTTTCTGAGCAGAATACCGTACTTTAATAATTTAAACTTGGCGGCATTACATTTTTTTTGACAGGCACCATTTTTTGCTCTTCGTGTAACTTACACTAGTTTTAATCAAAGGGGAGGGGGATCGAATACGTATATCCATTTTAAGAGCAAAATCTTGAATACTATTTTGACATGCTGCCATTCAAACTTGTCAATGGAACATGTAGCAACGACTGTATGCAGCCTGTCAAAAATCAGCAAGTGTTCACTTACCATGTCAGTACAGGAAACCCCTTCATAATACACTGGTAGCTACGTATGTAGTTAGATGGCCTTTTCACTCGCCTTCTCCGCATGTGAAATACAATGTCTTGAAACGTAAAAACAACTACACCTTTCTCACCAATCCTCGCATGAAAATACATTTACGTCCTGGATGTGACTATCGTAAGCAATCTTTTCATTGGCCGCAGGGAAAAGAAGAGGTGGAAGTGTCTGTTGCGTTATACATGGATTATTCAACGATATGTGACACAGTAATAGTTACATAAAATGGTATTCGACCATAACATCATTAGAGGTGCAGCTCACATTTTCTGCATGACGTATTAGGCTATTAGCCTATAGTATACTGGTTAAGGGGAAGTGCACATATTACGTCATCATCGAAGGGAGGGGGGGGGGGGGGTTGCTACCTGATGACCAAAGATGAATGGGATGAATAAACCAACCAAAAACCGGGGGCAGGGGAGGGGTTGCCAAATGATGACGAAGTATGACGAGGGGGTGGGGGTTCAAAAATGTCAAAAATGTGATGACGTAATATGTGTGCGGCCCCTAAGCGCATGGCGTTTAAGAATTCTACTATAGTTTTTATTCCTGAACTATAGCCATATGTGTATAAGTTCACCATCACGGATGTTTCTTGAGGTGCAGTTGATACGCAACAAAATGCACACCATTACAATAATACACAGTATCATCAATGTCATCTGCTGTGTATATAGATGCACCCAAGGTCAAGTTTAAAGGAAAAATGGAAAATCCATGTTCATGGTTGTCCAAAGATATCTGCTATATATACTGCTAGATGCATAACTCGCTATCCCTTTCCATACAAGCCGAGTGAAGCCAAATCACGCCCAAAGTAAAGATGGCGTCATCGTTACTTTGGGCGGGGCAGCAGAAGCGACCATAGGGGCGGCCCCTGTGCAGATGGGCCGGACCGTCTAGTTTCCAGGGGCGCGGGGTATCCCTTGAAGATGCCCAACTACGTACAGGCCACAACGGCAAATCGATCCAAGTCGCCCAAAGCCGCCATTTTTGCTTTGGGCGACTGGCACAAACCCCTAGCACAAACTGGCTTCACTTTTTCTTAGCAGTTATGTATATAGAAGTTATAATATAGCAGATAGGGGAGGTGTGGTGGCCGTGATGGTAACGTCACGGCTTGCTGTGTGAAAGGCCCCAGGTTCGATCCCCGCCTGGGGAACTTTCCTTTCACCTGCGTCGGGAGGGTCTCTGACCTGCACCAAGGAGGTGTCTGGCAACCTAACCTCCTGGGGAACAGCACATGACCCGTTTTCAGACGTGCACCTTGCACCCATGTTCCCTCCCCAAAAATCCCCTATCCCTTCCCCATGTCCTTTCATCCTTGCACCGGAGTGAAGAAGAAAAAATAGAAAATTGAAGAAAATGGTGGTATCCTACCCCCCTATAAGGACCCATGGCCCTAGCACGGGGTAACGTAAAAATAAATTAATAATAATAATAATAATATAGCAGATATCTTTGTGGTTGTCAGTAGCCTACTGTAGTCTTGTTTGGAAAATGAATGTATTTTAAGATAAGAAGGGGGGATAAATAGGGCATGGTAATACATAAAAGTGTGTTGGTGGAATAACAGGGTACTAAAATGTGAGAATTGCACCGGAGAAAAAGCCTCAACGAGAAAGTTATCGTGACACTTACCTGTAGCTTAGTCGCTCCATTAAGGACAAATTCCCCTATACTGAACGCGTTTCCGTTATATGCGACAAAAAGACACTGAACATAAACTTCTGGAACCAGAGAAATTCTCCATAATGTCTAAGACTCCCTTATATTCAGGGACTCTTGTGGAGAGGTGACACTCATCTGCCCTTGGAGATGTTTTGTATTTTTCCCATCGCATTTGGGCCACTCTATATACTTGAAGTTAAAACCACGGCGCAGATATCAAGTAACTTGGACAAAAGATGGCAAAAAAACCCAGATATATATAGTTGGGATTGTCTTCTCCAAATGCAAATATTAACAAATGCAACACTGGTGTAGTACCTATAGTTGACAGTGCACTGATGATAAAAATGTTTCCACTGATTACTGATTAAGTCAGGGCAGCAGCTGGAAACGTATGAAACGCGGATGATTGTACACTTTAACAGTGTACGCAATGACTAATTTTCGTTATTTCCATGTGAACCAAAAATGTAATTTCAGTTAATGAGCGTCATATACCTTGTAATTTATTCATCTATTGATAACAAAGATACTAGCTAACCGGAATCTATACACATGCATTAGTTAAAAGATTGAATCTATGCCATAAATAATTTCAGATTCGTTATCTAATGTATATCCACAGGAAGTGACCTTTTATGCCACTCAAGTTCACACAACTTATATACTTGTAGATAGTTATGCAATGCTTTTTTCTACACTGCCGGCCTATAAATTACCGGTATATGTCTTGTTTCTCGCGCCTCAGTAACTACAGTATATATATATATATATATATATCTTAGCCTGATCCAAGAAGTCCTCATTAACTGAATAAGCAGAAGGATATGATTGTTATGTAACAAATGAGTTGAAAACAATATAATTCACAGCAAGTGCATGGGACTGTTTATTGTGTAATGTGAAGGACGCGAGATACTTATCTGATACCGGTTATACGTCTGCTTCCTTCCCATTTTGCGTTGCCTGAAAGACAATGTGAGTAATGCTGCATGTGTGCGAAAATAGTAGGCTACATGAATGATATAATTATAGCAAGTAATATGTAATCCATAAATCCTTATCCACACATAATATGGTGGCTTGTGCAGAGACACATATTATTCTTTCTGCTGTTTTGATTCTCTTATAACTATAGAGGAATATTTCACTTATATCCACGTCATGTGATGTAAGGAGTATGGTGCATCATGATAGCCTACCAGTTAGGCACCTCTTTCCATAACTGCTTTTCTGAGGCTGGCTGCCAAACTATAGAGTGCGTCAGAAAGTTATGCACCAATTGAAATACGGTAGGCTACCCAATTTAGTTATCAATGTTGGCAGTGATCTGCTTGTTTAAAGCAGTTACTTTGTAATAGTTATTTCAGCGATTATTAAATTTATAGTACCGTATTACTAGTTGGTAATATTGCTTGGCGCCATCATTTGCAATTCTGCAGAGGGTCTAGAACGGAAATTCAGTAATTGCAATTCATAACATGGATAGATTATTATTCAATTTGGCCTACTATTATAATCAACCTTAAGGGCGAATATACCATTTTTCAGAAAAAAAGCGAAAATGCATATCTTAAGCACTAAGGTGTCACCCACCGCATATTTTGGTGAAGCGGCAGATATGTATAATTAGGAGTTTATTAGGATGATGGCGGCAGCCATTTTGAATCCCGAAGGCGATCCAAAGCATGGGTCCAAAGCAGCCTGGACAGCAAGGAAAAAGAGGGGGAGGACCAAAACAGCTGGGGAGGACTGCTCTATGGGATGGCTGAAGACCATGATGGTCCAGATGATGCAGAAGATGGAGGGGTTGTCGGAGGACTTTCGAAGGATTGATAAGAGGCTGTCCAGGGAGCTGGCCCAGGTGCAGAAACGGTGGAGACCATGGAGGATCTCTGGGGAAGGAGGACGGAGGAGTTGGAGAAGGAGGTAGGTAAGAGGAAGAGAAGAAGGAGAGAGAGGTGGTCTGGAGAAAGTTGGTGGAGAACAGGGGAAGAAGAACCGAAGCAGTTTGGTGGAGTGGCTGTAGGGTCCGACTGCTAATTGGGAGGTCCTAGGTTCGAGCCCCGGGGCCGGCAACTCTAACCGTGGTTTTCTGTGGTTTCCCACGGTCCCTCCAGAAGAATTCCGGAGTTGTTCCCTAAATTAATAGGCCACAGCCGCCTCCTTCCTTCCCTATCCTATCCCAAAAAGCAAAGTAAAAATGTACGCAAGAGTTCCAGACAAAACAAAAATCCCCCCTAAAGAGCCGAAAAAGGCTGATAACGGGGTAAGATATTTAATTTAAATTTAAATTTAAATTTAACAGGGGAAGAAGGGACAATTTGGTGGTCTCTGGAATACCAGAGGAGGTAGGGGAGGACTAAGAAGACCATCCATACATGCTATAATATCTGCCCACTACACAGTTCCTACTCAATATGTGATATATTTGAACAAATATGTCAATCATTGTGTTGGCGTGTTACATTCCAGCTATCCCCAGCTATTTTAGTAGTGAGGTGTATGAGGTGATAGAGTGGCTACCAGTAAGAGGCAGAACTCTGTGACGACTACTTGAGTCCAGCAGTGCTGTGTTCATCATGATTGTGGTTAATGAGGAGAGAAAATAAATCCTTCTTCGCTGCTCTTGCTGATTTTTTAATCCTTTGGTGTCGTCTTCTGTGGTTCTGGGAGAAATCAGATAATTAGAAAGATAATCTAGAAAACTTTAATAACACAGGCTTTTTACAGTAGGCTACATAATTATGTTTTTTTTTTCATTCTACGTAGTTACAAGAGTTTCAGACACACTTACAATGAACATTGCAAAAGTGCATATGGGTATAGTGTTGGTCATAAATCGAGGCATATTGCTAGTGACATTTTCCGAAGCGGCAGAAGAAGGAATCAAAGATGAGCATACTATACAAGCCGGGTGAGCAAGATTCCTTCTTCTGCCGCTTCGGAAAATGTCGCTGGCAGTATGCCTCGATTTATGGCCAACACTGTACTATACAAGGATACAGGATATTTTATGTAAGGCATGCACATGCAGACTTATGTTTCTGGAAAATAAGCCATAATGGAAGGCCATGACATTGATAGATTTCCGTGGCCTCCCATCAGACATGACCTGAACCTCACTGAAACGGGTTGGAACAAAATGAAGCAGCGACTCAGGCTCAGGCACATTCGTCCATGCACTGTGCAGTCATTAACACAGAAACTTCGTAAAGTCTGAGACAGCTTCACACCGGACCAATGCACAACTTTCTATACGACGGGATTCTCGCCTCCTCTACACTGAGGTTAGGTTATGATTGCACCTATGAGGATTTCACGCTCTACTGGCAATGTTTTTTGTGATTATTTTGGAACCAAAACTATACTCATTTCACCCAAGCGAATCCATTTGACGCAGCCATGTGTGCTGTGAAGAGTGAACGGATACATCTGTCCATTGTCGTGCATTTTAAACCCAAATTCTTGGATGCTATGTATGACAGAGGGACCGTTTCAGTGCAATCATAAGGGCTATAGATACCCCTCTACAAGCAGAAAAACTTCGGAACACACTAATTATTGTGACCATTTATTTTCCTTTTCCTACTTTCCATATGTCGACTGCGACTGGTCGCGTTATCAAGTTGAGGAATAATTATGTTATTCTGCGTTTGGGTAAGTATACTTACAATCAACATCACTATACAGTCGGATTATGACATTGTAACATGCTTAGTAAGAGCAACAATGGTAATAGCATTTGACAAATCACCGTGTTCAAATGGGTTATCTCGGAGTTGTATCGTTTCCTATACCACTAATCAAAATCCATCAGCAAACTATTATTACTCGTGACAAAAAATAAAATTTATTTTGAGTTGAAAGAACTGAAACTTTCAGTTCTTTCAACTCATGTAGTGAAAGGAGGAGTGTTTTCGAACTTCCGAGGCTGCGACACCTCCACTTACTATAGCAGTGTATCACATTACGGTGAGGTTACTCAGGCGGCAAAGTCCTCCCGCAGTTTTGAGACTGGATTGGGCTGAAGAAGTAGGGTGGCGTCAGAGGCGCCACAAAATTCTGGAACACTTCGGGACGCGAATACTTCATGAGAAACAGAGGCAGAGGATCAGGACGCTGCTGGTGAGCTGGAGAGGCGCCAGTCGAGGATGTGGGTCTAGGTGGCTGCTGATTGTCCACCACTGCAAGTTGCTGCTGGCGGTAATAGGCAGCGCACTGGTGGTAATAGTAGTTGAAGTACTCAGGTGAGAAGGGTGCTCGGACAGTGGTGTCGTGAATTGCCAAAGAGCGAAGTTCAGATTCGGCTGCAATATTATTGAAGTGGTTATCTGGGGAAGTCGGCAAATATAAATGAACATTCAACCTCTATAGTAGATCATCTACCTGAGTCAGTGGTTCAGCATGTTCGACAAAATTATTTTGGATGAATGGCTCTGGGTTCAAATAAACTGACAAGAGACATACAGCGGCTGATAATGACGGATCCTGATGAAACTGAACATGCTAACACAGGACAATATAATATTTGCAAAAAAAGTTACGACGTGTTAAAGAGACAAAAGTGGTACATTTCCATACACAATGGGATTAAGTTAGCGACCACATAATTATTATAATGATATTGAAGTGTGTAATCAGTTTTATTGTATCAAATACACATTATTTAACTGTCGTATCATTTATTTACACATAGTATGCAGTTCACATTTTAATGAATGGTTGATACAGAAACAAATACCGGTACTGAAATGTGCAAAACAAAAGAAACTGATCTCATGACATTCCGGTATCATGAGTGTCAACCTCACCGATTAGGTCTACTTTACTTCTTTACTTGTAAAGTACATCAGTGACACTATTGTTTCCATAATGGATTAATGGAACATATTGGCACAGAGATAATAGTGTTTCATTCGTATTCAACTTAGCATTTACCCACTTTCAGTTTTCTGCGCCAATGTTCTGTGAAATGATAAAATATACATTTTACTCTAGTGGATACTTTCCAGAATCAAATGCACCATTCACCAGACCAATATAGTTCTGTTTTGACAACTTAGCGAGTGACAAGTATGCTACATGTGATGAGATGAGCTTCTTTTGTTGTGCCCATTGCAATATTTGTTTCTGTATCAACCATGCATTAAAAAGTGAATTTCACATGTGTAAATAAATATTGTCGTGCGGGTTAGCATGTTCACTTACTCGTACATAGCTGTTCTGTATTGAAATTTGCAAATAAACGATTGATTTATTGATTGAACAGAGCAAGTGTGTGCCTCAACCTTGAGGTGCAAAACTTGCGATTATGAAGCTGAGATCAGTGACAGATGGGAAAATCACCCCCGCTCCAGTATACAGTGCCTTCCCAGGCGTGGAAACTGAAGCCGGGTAATCGAAAGCAGCAATTTTCCCACCAATGCAATGGGCCAAAAAAATTGTTTTTATAACCGAGGTGAGGTGAAATGAAAAGTGAGTCTGTTATATCATGAGTAAAAATACACAGGGCGGGACCAACCTTTCAAGTTTGTTATAACCGAGAGTCTGTTACAGCCGAGGCTGTTATATCCGAAATCAACTGAATGACCCAAAATAGAAAGGGCATAAGTCCACCATTTGGCCAAAATGACTTTTTCGAGGAAGCAAGATTAAGTATGGAGCGCATAATATCCAGTATGAGAGGAAGCAAAAGCCCCCACCCATATGCTATATTTAAGCATGTCAGATTTGCCTGGACTTACACCATTTCCATGCTGAAATTTCTGGTTAGGAATGAAAAGGCAATTAGTCCATCGTGACGTCTACCTGTCAGAGGGCACAGCTTTCTACCTTGTGACAGGTGTTTCACAGTCATTGAAAAAATGAAACGCAAGAGGGAGAAGGTGGAGGTATACCACAAGGTTGGTATGGCATGGTTCGGGATAAATACGATGTCACCATCATGACAGGGGAACATTTCAAGGATTACAAGGGGCACTTGCAGAGCTTCTTCAAAAGGACTGTCACATACAATGACAATAGGTTCAGTATTTCAAAGTACAAGCAACATACCTATAGTAGTTCTCATGAGTTTGAGGTAAAGACTTCGGGAGCCATGAATTGTGAACCATCGTATTTCTGCAAAACTTGCAAACCAAAGGTAAAAGAAATAGCTTTTCCAAGGGAGGCGCTATATGGGGAGGCATTACCCAGCATAAAGCCCTTGAAACTCACAGATGTTTTGAAACTCTGTAAGTATTTAACAAGTGGCGCACAGTCTCTCTATACGTAAGTCACTAACTAAGGACAACACAGGGGGAGAGGAATCTGAGGGCGACAGTGACTGAGGGCACAATGTTGCTGCCTTGGTGGGAAATGATACTAATATCCCCTCTCAAAACCAAGGACGTATGGGAGATATGTGTCATTAATCGGTAAATACCGACATGTATTCAGAAAAATGTTGAAGTAGACTGTGTATATCAATGAGTGCATTATTTTGTGTTACTTATGTCGTCATGTGGCAGAACGGCACAGATTTCCTCATCCTCCCATCATTCAGAATGAAAAGGATGTAAGGTCCAGTCGCTTTAAATCACTCGCACGCATCTGTAATGTTTTCCACCGACCTGTGGTCAACATGATGCCAAAGGAGACTGAGATCAACATTTCCGCGAGTCCGACCACCTTGAAGAATTTACAACGCCGCATTTCAGTTTTTTTTTGCCTCTCCTGTAAAATTAGGTCTCATGGACTTATGCCCTTTCCATTTTGGGTCATTCAACTGTAGTATAAGGACTGATACACAAAGTCATCCATAACCACTTTTATGACTCCTGCAGCGTGTGGAGAAATGCAAATTTTGAAAATAAATTTTAATTTTTCTCCTTCAGAAACTGGACCACTTATTGCTATGCATTTTTAGCTTCCTATACTGTACTGTACGAGGGTCGTCCAATAAGTTCTGAGCCTGATGTTGAAAGACACGTTTGATGGTCAAAATTTTATTAAGACTTTTCGACGTAGTCACCTTGAACCAGGATGCATTTGTCCCACCGGTGCTCCAGCCTCTGTATTCCGTGTAAAACAAAATCTTCCTCGACCCCACCCATCCACTCATACATTGCACTTATCACCTCATTGTCACTGGAGAAGTGCGTCCCACGGAGGTTTCAGGAGAATAATGAAGGAGCCAGGTCTCATCTTGTGTTACGTAACGAGCCAAAAAGTGTCCCGGTCCCTCCGATACTCCTCCAATGGTGCCTGTGAATGTGTCACACGGATCCGCTTCTGATCAGGCGTCAAGTCGCGGGTTACCCATCTGGGCGACTGCTTGTGCATCCCCAATATGTCCGTTAGGATTGAATTCACAGTACCTCGCGAGATGGCCATCGCCGTGGCTATCTCCCTGAGGTGAGTCGGCCGTCTGCCATGACCATGTCATGGATGCGGTTGACGTTCTCCGCAGTGGTTGCCGTTGCTGGGCGGCCCGAGCGGGGGTCATCTTCCAAACTCTCCCGACCCATCTTGAAATCCCGTGCCCATCTTTTGACAGTGGCATATGAAGGAGCTTCGTCAAACAGTATTTCCCTCATGTCCTCGTGAATCTTCTTAGGGGTCATCCCCTTTTTCTGAAAGTATTTGATCACCGCTCGCAGCTCGATTTTGTCAATGTCGGAGACTAATCCGCACTTTCACGCCTGCCATTGCCAGTATCTCCTGATAGAATGATGCAATCGGGGTGAAGTTTGGGGGTTGTTGCTCTAATGAGTGTCACTACCTTCAGGTGGAAGGACATCATTATCAGCCCACGCCATCTACCTTAGGCTCAGAACTTATTGGACGACCCTCGTACGTATGTATACTCAGTTGTTACATTGCCCATCAAATGGGGAGGTCTCACTGCAAATAACATCATAGAACAGTGTTCGGCCACTTTCGATGCTGATCATACCTTCTTTAATCCGAGCAGAGGCCAGCTTTATATCATAATTAGCATCCTTTAAGATGACCAGTGTGAGGGCCAGGGCATCTGTCGGGGCGTTAAACATGCTTCGGAGAGCTAGGAGCGCCGCTTTCATGTTTTCTAATTTGGCTGTAATGAAGTATGAAAACAAATTATCCATCAGAATGTTCCAGCAATTAAGCGTGGTACTGTACTGTACCCAGGGAGTGCACAACAGGCACACTTTCTTTCAGATGAATTTCCTTCTTGTCCTTGAAAATTTACAAAATGTAATTGCCAAACTTAATCTTGGAAATTTCGACTCCATTACGGAGATTATAATTATATTGCGTAGTTTGAGTGTTTGGTGGGTGGCATAACAGGCAGGATATTATTCATTTGTATGAAGAAAGCAAAATGAGCACGTGATTATTAATGGAATCAAAATCGCCAAAATCAATATAGCGTAATTTATTTTTGAAATTGCAAGTAACACATTGGGTTCCTATAGCCTCTGCACCGATCTGTTTGGGCAGTAGTGACGTCAGAGGGCAATACGATGCCGTATAATAATTATTATGATCTTAGATCGATCATAACACAAAAACTAAGATGTATTTCTTCAAACAAAAAACACCAAAATTCATTTTAAAATAACGAGGATTATTTTACATGGGTTTTCAAAATCTAGGTTAGGACCCCATTGCGAGCGAAAGTGCGTTCATTTTTCATGACCCTGAGTGTGTAGAGGCACTTGATGTAATAGAGTAGGCTTATTCCAACTTGATATCTTAGACCAGTGGTTCCCACACTTTTTGTCCGATGGAGCCCATTTCTTAGAAAAATTTGACAGCGGAGCCCCTAACATCTCCTGAGGTAATTGCAAATAAATTGATCACCTAGTCATACTTTTTTGTGTTACCTCCTGAGCCATTGGAACAGGTTTCTCGAAGAACTCTCTCAGACATCATAGGTGCTCGTGAATGTCACCCAGCAACACCACTTCTGGTGCATCCGATGATGTTCTTCTTGTATTTCTTTCATAAGTGGAAAACACCGCCACCCCTCAACATATTCGGCCCAGAACCGTAGTTTTCTTCTACATGAGCGCATTCTGTCGCTTCAGCATCAAAATTTTTTATTCTCCTGGCAAAAATATCTGATAAATACGAGCGTTTGCAGAGCCATCCTTCATTAGCCAAAAAGTTTCCCAAATGAAAGTTGTGATCCATTTGAAATGATCATGCTTCATTCTGTAACTGCATCACACAATCATGCAAATGCGTGTAAATGCTTTCTTCGAGACAGCCACCTCATCACTTCTGTGTGAAGAAGCAAAGAACGGTCATTGAGCAAAAGAACCGAGAATTTCGTGGAATTCTCACTTTAAAATGGTCAGATCGCGAAATGCTCATTTTCAAACCATCCATTTCGCGAAATGCTCTTTTTAAGCGGCCAGAACGCTTTTCTTGACTACACAAAAATGTCAGGACGCGAAATTAGTGTCGTGGCTGGTTCAAAAAAAGCCCATAACGCGATGTGGCAGTTTCCTGCTTCCTACTACGGACTACGCCAAGTAGATGCTGAAATTAAATCACACTATTGTTGTTATCTACATGGCGTAGTGGGAAACAAGAAACTGCCACAGCACGTTATGGGCTTTTTCTAAACCAGCCACGACACTTTCACGTCCTGGCATTTTTATGTAGTTCAGAAAAGCGCTCTGGTCTTTTTAACATGAGTAGGCCTATTTCTGGGTCTGCTCGTTTGAAAACGAGAATTCCGCGAAATGCTCGTTTTCTTCGCTCAATGGCCATTTTCGGGGTTTGAGCCTAACACATTACATTGATCCAGTTGTACCATGAAATGCCACCAGCAATGAAAAATTCGTCCGATAATAGGCGCTGTTGTGTTCAAGGCCAGCGGGTGGACAAGTGAACTATAGCTACTATGTATATTGCAAAAGTGTCATGTTATTCTCAAGCTTCCGCGGAGCCCTTTGCGGAGCTTCGCGGAGCCCCAAGGACAGTTTGGGAACCACTGCCTCAAGTTTCAACCATGCTTTAAGTCAAATACGAGTATGTTGAAATGTACTGTAGTAGGCCTACCTGAAGTAATATAATGCACAATATATTATGTGATCAGGTGAAAGGATTCATTTAAAAAAGACTTGCCTTAACTTGTGTTCTGAACACCGGGTAATAATTACCATAATTGTTAGATGCAAAATGTGTTGGAGAGACACTTCCTGGACTGCTGAGTAGGTTGCCTTGCATTGCATGAAGAGGGAGAGGGGGGGGGGGAATCTTACGCCGAAGTTCATCTGGTACTGGTAGAGGAGAAGGAAGTGGTGGTAGGGTCAAGGGCGAAGTCAAAGGTACGGTGTCAGCTGAGGAAGAAGTGGAGGACGGAGATAGTCGAGGGACTGCTGACAATGCTGGTGATGCAGTTAGCTGAATCGGCTCCACTGATGTAGATGTGGACAAAATAGATGTGGGGGTAGCTGGTAGGGAAACGGACTGAAGATCCGTAGGATGGGACATAGGGTTGATGGGCAGAATGGCATGATTAGATACCTCCTCCACCGACAGTTCTCCATTTTCGCAACCATATGTCACACGAACCTCATCTTGCGCCTGAAATCACAGAGATAACAGCGTTGAAATACGTGCTGATACACAGACTACCATTTCAACTTGGCAGCCGATGTTAGGGTACATGTCTACAATCTCATCATGAACTTATGAAGTGACAAGTGAGCAATGAGCCATATCATATACCTGAGCTCGTCGCATGGCCACCTGCAGCGCCATGACCCTCTGCCTCTCGGCTGTCAAGCGGCATTTATTGCACATGCAGTCTCGGTACCTGCAGTACCGCTTGTGCCCTTTGATAGGAATGAACATCTTGTGATTGCTGCAGCGGGCACATTTTGGAGTGCGGCTATTGTTGCGAATAGGCCCTTCTGATTCATTTTCCATTTCGTCCCTGGGAGAGTTCTGTTGGCTCCTGCTGTCGTTACTCTGACACTGGGGTAGCTGACGATGCAGTTGTTGTTCCTGTTCGTGAGGTGAAGTTGCTGGTACCCTAATGGCTGTTTGGTTGGTTTCTTTTTCGACGCCTGTCATATCTGCCACTAGTTGTTGGAGTCATAAGATATTTTTATCACTTCATGTACGGTAACCTTTGTGCGTGATTTTAAAAATTCTGCGTGCTCCTGTAGACCACAGCGTTTCGTCACTCTTCGATGTTCAATCTGAAAAAAATTCAGAATTGTACGTAATAAATTATTAAATTAATAATAATAAATAATTCATACCCCGTTATCAGCCATCGGCTCTTTAGGGGGGAAGTTTGTTTTACCTGGAACTCTTTGCTTTCATTTTACTGTGCTCTTTGGGATAGGATAGGGACGGAAGGAATCGGCTGTGGCCTATTAATTACGGAAACAACTCCGGAATTTTCCTGGAAGGACCGTGGGAAGCCACAGAGTTGCCGGCCCCGGGATTCGAACCCAGGACCTCTCGATTAACAGTCGGACGCCTTATCCACTATTATGCCAACCTGCTTCGGTGTACGTAATAAATGTGTGAATCTCCCTCCAGAAGGTGACGACACCATAAGAGGGTCGTCCGGAAAGTAACTTCAGTTTTTTATTATAAGTAAATAACAATGCATCCCTAGAATGTTTATCACTAACAGCGAGAGTTGGTTGCAGATGGTGACTGATGATGCTCATGGATTGGGGGAATGACGGTGGATGATGATGTCAGCGTTGAAATTGTATTACATGTTGCAGTTATTGGATGAAATTGTTACATTTTGCAGTTATTTGTATAGTGTAATATTATGAATAAATGGGGAAAGGAGGGGCTGTAGGGCCAAATTGGCTAGCCATCCTGGAATTTCCATTATTATTGTATACACATCTGAAAGCATCAATATATTGTCTACTTTTTCAGCATAGTTTCCAGTCAAATTGAAGCATTTGTCATAGAGTTACATAAGATTTTATATGCCTATGTCATAGGGGATGACAGGAGGGGATGTGCAAGTGCAGTGCAATGCTGTACGAGGTCATTTTGTGAACTCCCCCGGGTGGATTTGTCTGTAGGATATTCCACCCAGAAACGAAGCCAGAGACGACGCGACGCACGATGCACGAGATGAAGGGGGTGTCCCCGGGCTGGATTGATCCCGGGACCTTAACATCCGTAGGCGCACACGTTACCGCGGCGCCACTCCGTCTCCCCCCATGACTTTATATAGGGACAAGTTTCTCTGGAAACCGGAGACACCGAGCGGTGTATGCGGGAAAGCTTTAAGATCGGGAGCGTTATATCGAGGTTTTACTGTATAATTATATTTTTATAAGATACTTCATGGGGGGGGGGGGGGATATCCTATAACAGAGGTTTCCTATATCCAAATGCACAGGCCATAAAATATGGAAGTATGGCGGGACCATCAGCCTTTCAAGTTGCCTGTAACCGAGGGATGCTTAGCAGAGGCTCTGATATCCGGTGTGACGGTGTCGACTGTTTTGTATTTATTCTTGTGAAACGGGTATTGTAATACTTGCTTCTCACGTAAAAAAAACTGCACTGGATCTTCATCAATTACGTAATCACTGCCATCTTTTTGCTACATGCATTTTTGTAAACGAAGGTCAGACAGTGGAGACAGCGTGCGCAATACATGCTTGCTAAAATAGTAGCGACCTTGAGTAACGCAAGGAAATCGTATTTGCACTTGAACAAAGTTAGATTGTGTCCGGAAGCAATGAAGATTATTGCGCTACTGTGTATGTTATCTGTGATACTGTGGTACTGTGATACTGTAAATACATTTTGGTATTTTGAAGCCACATTGAAGTAGTATAAAATATTGTTCGACATACTTGACCTAATATTTTTCGAACCGAATTAACAAAATATCAAGGTAATAGCACACTCTGTATGGCGTGTTTCGTAAGTTAGCTCACATCTTTATATAGGTAAAAATTTCGCATAGGCCCTACCATAAATTCAATTCGCTCCTATTGCCTAACCTTCCATTTTGGCAGTGAGTTCCACACATCATTCATTCGTTCGTTCGTTCATTACATCACGGCATGAATCCGGTAATGGGGTAGCCAGCGATAACCAATGGATAGCCTAGTGGACACTATCTTCCCCTTTCTTGCCACCTCACCCACCCAATTTCCCGCCACATTCAAAACCAGACAGTGAATCCTGCCCACACTATCTCTCTCATGAAGATTCAATTTTTGTTTTAATTATTTTCCATCGTGTTTTTCAGCCAACTCCTATGTGTAATATACCCTAGTGAGGAGTGCGATGAACACAAATATGGTGCTCTAAAGGTGCATTCACATATCCGCGATTGCGACTGCGACCAAGACCCCGTGCCCGAGCGACGTCGCGGGCATGGTGTCGCAATTTCCGAAACAAATTTGCAACCGGCCATCTGATGTGGTCAGAGGCCAACCCCATGGACGTTTGTAATTGTAAAATAATTTAACTTTTTAATTAATGGAGTCATATCAAAGATGGCGGTTCAATGACCCAACCGGACCCAACTGCAGAGCCCAAGCCGGCCCATGCAAGGCCTGGCATACTACATGAGTTCTATTGGCCAAAATGGCCTACACGTGACCTACACGTGACTTTTGTCGCCAGCGACCGTGTGTCTGCCGTCGCAGGTATCTGGATCTAGCAGATCCTGGCGACGGGCACCATAACGGTCGCTGGACGGGAACTCCGTGGGAGCACCGCGTCGTGGATACGTGAACGCTCCGGCGACAGCGACGGGGCACCGAATCGGTCGCTGGGCACGAGATCGCGGATATGTGAATGCACCTTAATAGTGTGGCATGAGTAGAGGCCCAACATACAGACTGGGTGGCGTGTTGGTGTGGTGGCTGGCTAACATCACAACCTTCCATCTCTGAGGTACTGCTTTGCAGGGTCGGCAATCCCGTGGGGGACGCTTATGGTATCGTCCCCCACAAATATTTTCAAAATTATGCGAATTTATTGAGTTTCTTCATAAAACTATGCTTCTGTGAATCTGGAATTGAATAAGCACAATAGCGACATTGTGATATGTGATGTAAAAAAACTATGGAAGGCAGGAAATTGAGTTTTGTCAATATATTATGTTAATGTATTTCTATTAGTAAAACTTCTATAAGTCGAATCTCCATGGGACAGGAAAAACAACTTCGAGTTATAGAAGATTCGAGTTAGAGAAGTTAGGATTTTTTAAAGCACAGAACTCTATAAGGAAGCCTACCTTCATATCCAGAGACGGAAGGTGTTCAAAACTTAAAAATAACTGTCACTATCACACTTACAATGTTCCTCGTTGTTTTGGTAAGGTATTTAAAAAAACTCCGTTATGGACATTTGCCTACTCTTAGATTCAAGGATTCAATTGTCACAATCGAGTCAAACACTTTTCCCATCGTAAGGCCCTGCCTGCACTTCGAGTTATAGAAATTCGAGTTAGGGAAGTTTATTTCCTATTCTTTTACATTGTGACCAACCAAGCTCATCATTTTCTTCGACTTAGGGAAGTTCGACTTATAGAAGTTTTACTGATGTCAATTAGCCTCCTGCTTGCAGGTCGGTCGGTCGGTTTCCCCATTCCAGGAAGAAGGGCCAGGGTCCCTCTGTTGGGGAGGGGGGGAGGAAGGAGGGGTCGCTCTTGTGAAAGAAAAACCTATTTTTTATTATTTGGGTGCCAATTGAAGATTTGTGCAGTCATAAAATAGCCGACAAATCTGTTATATCCGGATTCAACTGTACTTGTACTGTACATTGGCACTGAAATATGAAGGGACCGACCTTTCTACAGTACTTGCTTATATCCGATGTGCTTACTACAGAGGTCTCAAACATGCGGCCCCACGGTCCTATCTTATGTTGTTGATCAAATGTTACCAACATGTTTGGCAATTTGACGATGGACAATGAACAAATATCTTTACTTCATGTCTTTATTTATGGCTCTGCAGTCTGCCATGGGTTCAGTGGGGAAGTCTGGGAAAATCATTTCTTCTGAAAGTGTCAGGTGTAGTG
>JYFJ02005890.1:0-23115 GCA_000934665.2 Catajapyx aquilonaris
GGGGGGGGTCTCGGGTTGCGGATCTGGCGGGGCCTTTTGATTACAAGAAGCCGGACAACAGATTCTCCCAAACTGTTATGTACACTTTTGCTAAGCCAATCTCAACTAACACTCTCTGGGTCTGATGATGGAAGCGTCAAGAGTTGGATGCTTTAAACAGGGGTGTGTGTCTTTCAGGAGATGAATTTGAGTCATTTTTTTGGATTTAATGTAGAGTAATTAATTACACCTTTTAAGCTACTACCACTAACCTTAATTAGTCTGCAAAATATTCTAATGCTTATTACATGCAATCTCAATGTGCAATGCAAAAATTCTTCGTCCATAAAAAAGACTAATGCCGATAATGGAAATAGAAAGGCTCCTTTGTCAACAGACGTGGAGTGTTTGAGGTTGACGTTATTACAACCAATCGGATCGGCGCTGCTTTTGACTGCAATCCCCTCGTGTTGACTAGTCCTCTCACTTCGAGTGACAGGTCAAGTTCACTAAACACGGCATTAGTGGACATCCGATATTGCCAGGAGGGTCCTTTTTGAATGCGAATGACAAGATTTTGTCATCACTGGCCTGTTTTGTAAGTGACAGGCAAAGCTTTTATAGTTTTATGCTATAGCAATGCTGAGCAATCCATAGTCAACAGTTTGTCCGATGTCTGTTACGGTAACGTAAAAGGTACTGTTTGCTGTTAGAACATATTGTGTCAAAAATCAAACTGTTTTTACTAAATAACAGCAGTTATCCTCATAACACAGGATCATTATGACAAGAGAAACTTTACGAAAATGCCATAAATGTTGTTTTACTATTATTGTAGCCTACTGTATGAATATTATTTCAAGCTGTTCACAGTGACTACAAATTCAGTGTTTTGCAACAATTATTTTGATAATGCC
The DNA here is from genome assembly GCA_000934665.2 of Catajapyx aquilonaris. Classification (NCBI taxonomy): domain Eukaryota; kingdom Metazoa; phylum Arthropoda; class Diplura; order Dicellurata; family Japygidae; genus Catajapyx; species Catajapyx aquilonaris. The sequence goes on from JYFJ02005890.1 coordinate 897, forward strand.
ACCCATGCACCTGTGATATTTACATGGAAATAATATTTTTGATATGTTGCAAATAATAATAATAATAATAACAATAACAACAACAACAACAACAACAACATCACGACATTTCCCTATGAGGGGTAGTCAGCGATGAAGGGAGACGCAAGCTAACCCAACATATGAACTAATAAAACTCATGAGAATAAACCTAATAATAATAATAATAATAATAATAATAATAATAATAATAATAATAATAATAATCGAGCTTGTGAAAATTCTACAATTCTATTCCCTACTTGCCCTACTAAAATCCAATCTGCATATCCCACCAAAAAACGCCCCACAATTCTAGCACCATCTACTATAAGCCTACTACTAGCACTATTCCAGTTCCGTCCATGCAAAAATACCCGCCTCAGCAAGTGACGACCCCCGGATAAGAAAAAAAAGACACGACGATGCAAGCAGATAAGACCAGCAAGGCTCATTAGTTCAGATGGGTATCTATCCCGGAGTTGTAAGGAGGCGCATAAAAGATGGCGGTGTAGTAAGCCGTCGGAGAGAGTGCCGTTGCCGAGAATGCAGGCTCTCTGGCGCCTAGAACTGAAGGTACCGCTGGGGACGGGGAAGGGGCACCAATGGCCGGGGAGGAGCCCAAGAGGGGGTCTTTATGGCCGATTAGGGAGCGCGCCCACTGCTTCCAAGAACTCCATCTAATCAAAATGTCTTAGCACCGTTCTAGACTGCCCCCGATTCATACACACAACCGGTGTATTGTCTCGTTCATGTTATGAAGTGCAGACCCCTCTCTTCAGAAGGAACAGATCATGATGCTCCACACTTGAAACTGTGCAGTGGACTTTCTCAAAATTCCAAGAGTGCTGCAAACGTTGCTGGCGATGGCTAGTATAAGCTGTGTGTGGGTGGGTTTTGGGGAGAGATGGTGCATGCAGAAACCGNCGCCCCCCCCCCCCCCTCTCCCCGTGTGCTTCCAGTACAGCAAGAAGAGAGCGCCTGGAGCCGTATCCTGCGGTCTCCTTGATAGGCCCTAAGTCCGGAATTACAACCCATATGCTGGGAGCGGTCCCTCTCTGCCGGAATTAAGCAGAGGGCGGTGGGTGGGGGGAGGATGGAGAATTCCAGGCGACCCCAAAAGGAAATCCCGTCCCGCCCAGCACAAGCAGCCAGATAGTCAGCCATCCGGATAGGAAGTGGGTGGGTGGGTGGGTGGGCACACCTCTCCCTGGCTCCCTGGGCAGCAACCCGGAGGGGTAATCAAGAGAGGCATTTGGACGCGTGACTGGGGTTACAGGGCGCCCAGGATGAACTCAAGTAATCCGATTTAAGTCGGACCGCTGTCCTGGCCGTAATAAGGCGACGATAGAGGCGCTAATCCCCAGCGCCGCGCTGCCGCAGAAATGCCAATACAGCGAATGAGCAATAACAATAACGAAAACGAGGGAGGTAATTCTTCCCCCCCTCCCTTTCCTTCCCCCTCCGAAAACTACCCTTGCTCTACCCACCCACACTCCAACCCTCTGGACTGGCTCCAAACGACCACGGCAAGGACGTAGCCTTAAGAACCCTCCCCAACCTTTCATCCCTATGCGCCGCTTTTCCTCCGCCGACACTGCCATTTACGTTTCCTGTTTTCCAGCCGCAGAAAACCTTTTCCTTCGACGCGGATTCACATTTTTTGAAGCTTATTCTCAAATTCGACCAGCACATGCTGGAATACATGGTAGAAAACGGGCGTCTTCCTGGTGCCTCTTTTCACTTGGGAGGCTCAGAATGTGGAGCGCCACTTGTTGTATCCAGAATGCACAGCCTTGGGCAGGTTTTCCATATGCAAAAATTCACGAAATTTCATTGAGACAAACCGACGTGACGTGACTGGGACACTTGTTATCACGTCACAAAGTAGCATTAATGTTGAAGAAATTAGCGATTAGTCACTCTATAACAATGGATGTCGTACTTTTGACCGGAAAGTTCTGGGCGTGAAATGAGTTATGGCAGATTTAAAAAAAAAAATGGGAATGGAAAGGAATTACGCAATGCTAGAAGAAGCGAAGGGCATGATAACGTCACGGTGAGTTACAATGGGGAGAGAAGCGTCGCCACAAATAGAGTTACGTAATCTACAGTCCAACAGGCACCGGCCCTTTAGAAAAACTCAAAAGGATTTGAAAGCAGATCAACCTTCGATTCTATATCGTATTGCCAAGGACATGTCTACCCACATGATTGCACGTGCCGACTGTTGCCATAGTACCGTCGGCTGGTTAAGAAAAGAAATGTGACCCTTGGCAGTCACCTTGACTTTCCAGACTTCCAATCTGTTGAGATGTTTATTTAGGTAGGAAGGTGGTTGGGGGTTGTCCAGGAGGTAGCGCGGTGCTTTGACTTGTAAGGGCTGCATTTGCCTAGATAACGTCCGACTGTGGCGCGCCTGATCGCGCTTTAGTTTCCGGAACGACATTTAAGGTCTTACCCACGCTGTTTAAGAGGTGATTCGGCCTAAGACGCCAAGTAAATGTGCCTTTCCGGATGCCAGGATATGCTTAAAAGGCGACCAACAAACCTTTAACTGGTGTTTAAACAGCCATTCATCAGGTCGTCAATCACGTATAAGTTTGGCGGGAAGCCACTAATAGTAATCGCTTCTCCACCTCCGTCGCCTCTTCTACGCACGTGCGCCCTCTGCACTTATTCTGAACACCTAACGATCCCAATTTGAAGCGTATTATTGATATTGAGAGTTTGGACACGAAGGCTTCATTATTGAATTTATTGGTTAGTGGGAGCGGTCAGATAAGGATTTACCCGTATTAGCAGTATGTCAACAATAGCTATGTGATCAGCAGGAAGGTACAATCTGTCTCTCTTGGAGCAACCCTTCACACACGCACCTGCTCACCGTAGGGCCTGTGTGAAGGGTTGCTTCAAGACCAGGATAAAGTGGCCAAAACATATTGAGACAGATTGTACTTAGTAGACAAAATATTTTTTATACAGTACAAAAAATTGATGTCTTAAAAATGATGTCGACCAGCACCATCATATGTAAAGAAACTTTTCTATTTATTCGAGTTGTCAGAGGACCTTTTGTTGTCCCGAGGCTACCTTTTTGCTTGGGCCGATACCTATATTTTGTGTATAGCTTTGTTGAAGCCTCCCACCTACCGGGTTGAAAAAAGCAATACCCAACCGTATCACTCTTCGATGCCAGTAGACTATAGTAGTGTATAGCTAGGATGTTATGCCCAGGGAAAATACAAAATATCGGACAAAGTTGGGGTGTATGAAGCCCCACCCACTGCCATTTGCAGACCAGGCTTTGGAAGGGGGAGGTAGGGTAAAACTTATTTTCCCTTTCCTGACATGGTTGATTTTTTTTATAGCAACCAATAGTAATTGTCCTTGAAACACAGGTTCCGGCCAGTGAGGCAAGCTAGCTTTTGAAATGCGGCTGCGGCTGGTAGAGAGAGAGAGAGAGCGGGCTTCAACTCAAACACAAGAGAGAGTTTTTGGAGTAAGCCCGGGCCCAGCTAGCTAGCTAGCCCCCCTCTGACTGCTACTGGTCGGCTGAATACTCTAAAAAATGCATCTGCGGAAAAAGGAAGGCGGGAGGTTGGCAGGCGCCCCACAGAGTGCGTGGCCTCGACTTTATTCCCAATCCCTCATCACTTTGGATGGACCCGCGGACTTTCCCAGAGCTCGTCCCATTTCCATAACCTCTTCGCCGACGCCGCCCGACGCCTTTCTCTCCGCGCTTTTCCTTCCAGACTATACTGCAGTTTATCTCTCCGGGAGTCCGGCCAAGGTTGTAAACAGACACATAGAACCCATGTTCAGCTGGCCATGCTTGGAGGCAAGGGGAGGGGGGAGAGAGAGAAGGAGGATGGAACCCATCCCTGGCAGATCCGGTGGTTCGGCTGCAGCTATACAGATTCACATCTTGGAGCACACTATGCTTCGTTAATAATTGGAGGGGTGAATTATTGCTATAAATATATATCTAAGCTTGGAGCGGCTTTTGAGAAAATAGTGAAGGGTCCGTAAATCTGAAAAGGCAACGTTTGATCAACCTGATTTTATGGCGGTGACAAATTATAAACTAATTTTTGCAAAAGAATTGTGTTGTAAGATTAGAAAAGCATGCAAATGCACTATAATGAATATTTTAAATATGAAATGGTACCTTTCTTTTTTACAAAATTGCTTGCCATCGTCTGTCTGCGAAATTGGCAAATTTCCTTGTTTTTGACACTGTCGCAGAACTTGTATTTTTTTTTTAAATTTTTACCCCGTGATACAACACTTTGGTCGTTATAGGGGGGTGGCAAACCACCATACAGTTTTCTAATTACTTTTTCTTCGGACACCGGTGCGAGGATTACTAGGAAATGGGGTAAGGGTAGGGGATTTGGGGAGGGGACACATGTGCAGGTGCATTGTCCAGCGGTGGGCCAGGTGCAGTCCCCCAGGAGGTCAGGTTGCCAAGACGCCTTCTTAGGCGCGGGTCACGACCCAATGACGCAAGCGAAAGGTTTACTCCCGGGTGGGGATTTGAACCCGGGACCTTTCGCATAGCAAGCCGAGACGTTACCATCTCGGCCACCGTGCCTCCCCCGCAGAACTTGTATTTCCACTGTATAAGAGCTGTACCTTACGATATTTTGTTGTATGATACATTCAGGTTAAATTACTTGTTTTACCTCTATATTAGTTAGCTTAAATGACTGAGGAAAGTGACCATATACCGTCAGTTCTTGTCTGCCATTTTCCCCATTTTTGTAATTGTATAGTTTACTACAACAATGGGCTAACACAAATTTTGAAACACGGAGAGAATGAACTCTACAGTAAAAATTATGGAAAGAATACATTTTTGCCTATTGCTATACAAAAACTCCCTGATATTTAGCCACATGTCCTAAGAGTTCATTACAAGTTGAAGACGACCAATGTCTTCAATATAGGCCTTCTCGTATTCTTGCACATCAATACAGTATATTATTAAGGGAATAATTTATGGCTTTCAACTACAGAGCCGATGCCAAATTGGACCGAATGTGGTACAGAGGTAGCTCCACCCTTCTTTTAGAGATCGTTCAATGTGCATCTCCGTGCCCGCAACCCTTTCCGCGCAGAGGGCACACCCCCCGTGAGACGCCCCATGCAAAACCGCCAATTCAGACTGACCAGCTCAATTTCATGACCTTTGACCACTCACACTCCCTGGAAATCATATAGGCCTCTAATCACACAGCGAACAATAAAAAATGAAGAATGGCCCAGCCTGATGACCTTATTATGCCAGGCAGGTCATCCTCACCCAATTTCGTCGCCCTGATCCTGATCATTAAGACGCGTCACATGGACAGAAAAAAACCTGTCCAGAAACCACGTTACGTAATTTGTGTACCACCTCCCCCACTCGTCGCCAGCCATGCCTACAGGAGCTATTTGTCGCCAAACAGTTGAGTTCCGTTTCTCTAAAGCCCATTAATTCCTGCTGGCTCCAATTTCCGCAAGCTGGGCACAAATATCTGGGGCGGCGATTATGTGCGCCTTGATTGGAGCAGGAAAAGGGAGAGGAAGAGGAGGATGGGGGTGATGAGGGGGCAAGCGGTGGGCAGTGCGAGGCAGCCATCGTCGGTAATGACGAAAGGAAAAGAAGAGCGACGGCCGGAGACAAGGGCTTCGGAAAGGGAAGCCACGTCGTCGATTGGAGAGCCATATGTTCCGCACACAGCCCAGCAGGAGCGAGTAAGAGAGAGAGAGCGAGAGAGCTAGAGAAAACGAGAGAGAGTGAGAGAGAGAGCACGAAAAGGCTGCGGAATGGATCCCAAGATGCCTGCAAACTTTTCTTGCAAGCTTGGGTCATTAAGGCGGAGAGGAGCCGGCGACTAATGAGTCAGTCGGGCTGCGTCCCAAATGGAACCGGATTTTCAGGCTCCGTCCAATCGCTTCCATGGATGTCCACCCCCACCCCCTCAGGCACCAACGACTCTTGCTACGCCATTTATGGCCAACAAGGGCCGTTCACATGAGCCAGGTACCATACAACCCAAAGTGAACAGTTCAAGCTATGGAATGTTTGGCAATTGAACCTGATCGCTACTACCAACAATGGTCGTTCAATTTATCAGAAAAAAATTGAGCTTGAAGAGATGTCGTCGCTGTACAAACAAAATAATCGAAATTTTGATTGCACTGTACCTGTTTCAGCAATTACGCTACCCTCACTTGCACTCCCTATTGGCCTCCCTATTGGCAGTTGCAGTGTTTATTAGAAGTTAGAGCGATTGGAGAATGCTGCAGCATCTTGGGTTGACTGAATCACCTTGTGTAATGGTAAGACCTTTCCGCGAAAAGGAAGCGGAAGAAGCTTCCCTTTTCCGAGTGTGATTCCTTGCTGAGAGGCACGGTTAGAGGAGCAACGTGATTATATAATAATTAGAAGGGATGAGGAATAAAAGTGGGAGGAAAGAAGTAGTTTGGGCCGTTTCCTCACCCCCCTCCACCTCCTTTTCCTCCTCCTCTCTGCAGCCGCCCAGCTGCGAGCAGGATGAAGTACCAGTCAAATAATTGGAGATTTCGTCCCTTTTCATTAATTTGTGTAATGAGGGGAAGCGACCAAATTGGAGAGGTTTCGCACTTGGCCCCACCCAAGCGGCGCCTGGTGTCAGCTTCCCAACGGCCCTCGCATTAAAGAATGGCTTCCTTGGAGAAATCGCCCAGAAATAAGGCGTAGGGGAGGGAGGGAGGGGGAGAGGAAGGAAAGAAAAGGAGAAAGGAAGGAAGGAGAGGGCACCGACCACCCTCTTCTTGGCACTCACTACATACATCGGTCGGGATATAATAATTCATGGCATCCTTCAAATAATTCATTGGAAATGGTATACCACTCTTTGAATGAGGGGTGTTTAGTACCAGCTATTGCCTTTGAAGTTACTGTACATGTCTACTGTAGTTATAGGTCCTCATAATATTATGTGAAATTATTCCAGTCCAGTCAGTTTCTCTCAAGGAGGATTTTTCTACAGTGTTAGCAACAAAGTAAAACATCGATTTCTGCACATTCAGATTTCGAAAAATGTTTTGTTGTCCCAGTAACTCAGACCTCACAGCGGATGATAAAACTATGGTGGCAACAGTTTCAGCAAAAAGCGATACCAGCATGTAGGACTCAGTAGTATCTCGTTGGTAATGTTCAGCTCATTTTGTGCACTTGGAAATCATGATGGTATTCTTTGTCACTTATGCAATGAATTTCAATTAATTTATTGAGTTACAAGTCCGACTGTATGCACTAATCTTATAGTCACAAACATTTGCTCGTGTTGTAGAGCAGTTTGTTGTTCTCCAGCAGTTTTTTTTACTGAAAAAGCACGAAATTATGACTACATTCAGTGATACAGAATAGTGTCCTCTTGAATAGTGCGTGAGAGGTCTAGTTAGGAGAGGCACTCTTTGCCCGTGATCATAAAACAATACAAACCTTTATTAGCATTTTTACAAGCATTTACCTTCCGTGTACAGGAATTATTCCAATGACTTCAGCAGCGCTATTTTGGCTTAGTAATTGACTGATTTTAAAATGTTATTAGTAATATTTTGGCATATGAATTCCTTGATTGAGCTTGAGTGAGCTGTGTTTCTTTACAAATCAATAACACGAAAATAAAGACGTCTCAAGTACAGCAGTCACAGAGATTGATCCGTTCAAAGTCATTAAGGAGGAATAATTATCCAATAATGTTGAAGAGCAGCTTGCAATATACTGAATAAAATATATAGTAACTGTTAAAAACACAAAAGTAACACCCTGTAAGCAATTACATCGCGTCAAGCGATATTTTAGTGATAATGGAGTAATGTCTCGACATTAGTCTAGCCTTGAGTCTAGCCTACTTATTGCTACTTATTATTGCTTTTAAGATAAACCAGCAAAGTGACAGTTTATTTTGAAACCATTTTAAAATATTTAAACTCGAATTCCAATGGGCTTGGGGTAAGAGCATAAGGCAGATTGCAAGCAGCATGATCCACAGAAGGCGCTTATTGATCAATGATATTCACATTTCACTCTAACCCTCCCCTGGCTGTTTTAGTCAATAAATAAGTTTTACCTATTTCTCTCACACTGAGAAAAACTGCTTGTGTGAAGTGGGTGCAAAATATCTCAAGGAGTTTTTGGCGTCCCAAAAGAAATTTTATTACGGAAACCAATTATTTAAGGGCTAATATTTGGTAGTTCGTAAACTGTAGTTAAACGACACTTTTTCATAATGCACAAGCAAAATATTCAGAGAGTAATCAAATAATGCAGACTATAAATGACACAAGAAGTAGTCTGATACGGACTACTTCATGAAATCATGTAGACCCCGTTGCCTCATCCCAGCTCTCCGATTTGTCCACAATTTCAGCCCGGTATGACGAACTATGGGGCCATACACATATTACGTTATCATCGAGGGGGGGGGGTGTCTGGAGATGCCGTAGTCCCTATAATTATGCTGTATGATGAAGAAGTGTGACGAGGGGGGGGGGAGGGGGTTCAAAAATGTCAAAAATGTAATGACGTAATATGTGTACGGCCCCTAGATGGCAATAATAGACGTGTAAAAAACGCATTCACACTAAGTCACAGAATGAATTGTATAAAATAATGAATTGTCGACATTGTATTTAATTTACGTGCCCGTCTATTACGAATATAACTCAGTAGCGTGCAATTATTGTTATTGGCATTTTAACTAATAACATGTCAAAAAGACATCAACAACTTCAATCAACAACAGGTGGCAGGGTTTATTAAACCATACAGCGCAACCAACAATGTAGCCTACTTTAAAATGCTTGTAACGCGAGAAATAAAAATCACAATTCCTGTGTTTACTAAAATGTCTAAGAAGCCCATGACTGTTATGGTGGGAAGTCATTTCCATCAGGCCTACATCCATAAGTGTAGTAATTTATGTTAAGCCAAAATTTAGTCTCCTTTTGAAATCAGCTTGCCTTGTTTGTTACATAATTATTACTGCTATGCGGCGCTCAATATTGTTCAATTTGCTAATCGTTGCCAAAGTATTGCTGCCTAAAGATTAATATTTCGCATGGAGATAATCCCTCAATTACACAGTTATAAATGGTTTTACCAATCTAACGCGCAAAATAATAAAAGAAACACGATAATCCCAAAAACACCAGAATTTTAATGCAGAAATATTTCCAACTGATATTCATTCACAATGTGAGTTTTCTGGCTTACAACACCCTGTCATGATGTCATTGTCAAGCGATAACCACACTTTCAGATACTACGCCTATAAGACCTAAATTCAGACCGATCATTCCAAAAAGCAGTACCTCGCTTAGAGAGCTCTAACCCGAACATCCGCCCTAAAAAGCCATCCCCGACCTGTGTTCCTGGCACCGGGCAACCCACCACCGCACCTGTCCACTCCTCCCGTGTACAGTATGTAGGCCGCGTGTTGCAAACCTCCGTTGGCTGAGAAACGCTGCGGCATAATTTGACGTGGGCTTGAAATGTGAGGAGGTGGGAATATTGAGGAAGCAGCCGAGGGAGAAGACACTGGGCGCCCGCTATTTACACGGCCAGAGAACAATAGTCAGATGAACACATAGAGGAGAGGAGGAGGAGGAGGAGAGGCCTCAGGTGGCCGCCACAATTCCTGCTCCTTTCCCTCCCTTTCCTTCTTCTCCTTCTCTTTCTCCTTTCTCTCTCTCTCTCTCTCTCCCCTTTTCTCTCCCCTTCCCCCTCCCCTTCTCCCTACCCTCTCCATCTCTGGCGCTATCTTGGCAACTCGCAAAGGAAGAGCCATTGTTTCCCTCTATCTGCGGCGGCATAGGCGGTTATCTCGGCCATGCGCCCACCGTGGCGGCCCGGGGCTAATGTGGTATCATGCTCGGTAATTAGTCTACTGAAAGTACAAGATAATGTACTTCACGGGCATAAATCTTCCGCTGCCTCTTGTGAAATGGCTGTCTCGCGGAGAAACTGCTAATCGCCGTGAAAAATCGAGACCGGCAAGGCCCGCCAGCGGCATCGGCACTTGGATTTGGATGGGATTTCGCCCTCTCTGTCTCTCTAGCAGCAGCCAAAAGCAAAAGGGATGCTGCTGCAGGGATGCCCAATTTCAACATTGAAATGATCCGTGACGTCAGCGGTTGGGCAACCAAATCAGCTAATGAAGGAAGAGGAGGAAATAGTCTCAGGCGACGATAAGGGGAGGCTGTGTTTGTTGCATCAGAAACTGTGTATAGAGGAGAGAGGATACAATGGAGAAGAGCCTCTTGTAGATACAAGATCCCATGCGGACTCCCCCAGGATCCCAATTGGATCTTGCAGGCATTAAGGAGGGCTTGTCTTGTATCCGCTTGATGTGCCAGCTCAGTTTTGTCAGCCGGAAAAAAATGGGGGAGGGGAGGGCCTAGCCTCACCCTGCACTAATTACCACCTACGCGCTGATATTGATGAAGGATGGGTCTTTAGGAGTGAAAACTCTGGAGGATGGGGGATGCGGTGCTGGCATTAATATGAGAGAGTTTGGGGCCAAATTGGAGTGAACAATTGGCGCAAATTTCTGATGGATGCAACAACCAAGAGGGTTAATACGTAATGAAAATTTGATATTTAAGTGGAAATAAATACACCGCTCGTAATCAAAGTGACCAATATCATCAACTTAAAAATGCCCCAGCTGGCAAACTGGATCTCATTATTAGTTTCGGCTGAAACAAAAACAAACAATAAAGCTGGCATAAAAACGATCAGGCAAGTCAACATCTCAGCCCCAAAAGCTACGGCTTGAGCTCCCGCGCGTCAAGGCATAATATCAGTCAGTTCCGTAACGTAGTGGCGGGACAAGTTAAGGAAATTGGGTGAAAGTTCAGTGAAAGACGACGTCCTTTCAGGTCAAAGTCGACAGTCGGAAAGGAACTTAGTTCGAAACAAGGTCCTTGGACGCCCCTGGTAACCCCCCCTTCCACCAAGCCCTTGATAAATTATAGCCTCCTCCAGTAGACAGCACATTTGTCCCGCCCAGATATTAAAAGAAATTAGAGGCGTTTGTCAGCATAGTACGGTGATTGTTTATCCCAGCAACCATGAGGGCTACAATTTATTCAGATAAAATTGACAGTGTGTGAACACCTATGTCTCCATACCTTATATGGGTGGAGCATGTGGCTTATTATTATATCCGGTGTGGGTATATTGGCTTATAGGGTTGCACGTCAAAGTGCAGCGCACACCACTTCCTTCTCCAGCATGCAGCAAGCAAGCAAGAGGCGGAATCCCCTCAATTACATTTATTTATTCCAAAGGGGCCCCCCCTCCGATGGCGCCCTAATCACACAAAATAAGGCCCGGGGTTCCGGGTTCGCTTCCCGAGCGTTTCTCACGCGAAGGCATAGGGAGGAAAGGAACAGGATCCATTAGCCGCCTGCCTTTGCCTCTTCCCCCCCCCCCCCCCCCCCGGCAAAACCTCAAGCCCGACCCCAAACAACCGCCTAAATATTTTCTCCCGAAGCTTTTTGCAGAGTAATAAGTGGCGAAAGGGGAACAGCGACAGGCTTTGTTGCCACATTCACCTGTACATGCCAGCCCACCACATGTGTTCATTTTTTGTACTGTACAAGTAACATATCTGTGTTCCTTCTGAGTGAAGAAGCAGCTACTTTCAGTGCATATGAAAATTATTAGCTGCTAATATTAGGTCGAGTGGAGGCAGGGAAGGTAAACAATATGATACTTTTTTAAATTATTTAACAGCGTCGTCGTGTCAATAAAATGATCTAGGGAAATTTCTAGAGCTGCACTTCCCCTTTTGTACGGCTATAGTGAGGCATATAGAATGCGAGTAGAAAGCGAGCGAGCGAAGAGATAGAAAAGGAGAGAGAGAGAGAGAGAGGCTGAGAGGGAGGAAAGGGGATGGGGAGGGTGGAATGGACGGAAGGACATGCTTGGGAATCTCCTGGGCACTTTACTGCCCCGACTGGAGGAGGGAAGAGAAGAGGCCCCAGAAAGGCCATCGACAGCTATTGACTGCAAAGTTCGATGCGGAGGAGGTGCCAAGTGAGGATTAGGACGCCTGGCAGTCACGTTGCCTCGGCTGTTCTTCTCTTCTTTCCTAGACTCTTCTCTTTTTGTCTCATCCCTCTCCATAGCCTCCCCCCCTTAGTCCCTGTCTTGTGTCACAGGGTTCGAAATGATCTGACATATACTCGTTATTTCTAGCACTAGATATATACTAATTACATGTATTTAAACTTAAGCTGTATCACAGTGCCATGCAGTTTACAGAACACGGTCCGTGTACTGAATATGCTTGAATAATATTATCATCCGCTGAATTTCATTTGGGTCCGAAAAGTTGTGCGTTGTAATGGTGTATTTGTGGGCAGGGAAGTGTGAGTCTCCCCGGCGCGTGTTCGCTTTTAAAAAAAAAGGTTTGGAGGGTGAAAGGTGGCTTGGAGCAGCAGTAAATCTGCGGGTCGAGCAAGGAGGCGCAACCACAGCAACACATCGTGGCGATAGGGCCTTAAGTTGGCCCCGATCCAGCCCCACAATCCAACACCCAGCCCTGCAAACCGGCCGCTTAAAAACAGGTTACTCCTTGAATCCCCCCAAAAAATAATAACCACCACAAAAAAACAATAGGATAATAATGGAACACAAAAAAATGGGGGACATGGAAATTCCCCATGCTCCATAGCAATAATTCCAGGCGATCGACCTCATTGCCATAATTCCCTGGGCCCGATTGTCTTTGATCGGCGGCGTAGCGAAACAACCTAATCCATCATCGGTGTGCCTGACGTCTCTTTTCCTTCCTGCATCTTGGCTTTTCCTGGATTTCGTTTTTTTGGGGCTTATTTTCTTTTTCTTCGTTGGCTGGATGGAGCAGGTCCGGTTGGCTCCATTAGGCCGGGGCCACAACTAATAGCCAGACCGCAGGATGCCCGCACGCGTTCAACATGCACACACCGCGCTACCCGCAGATTCATTCCGGTTTTTTCAGCATGCTTCTGGAGGAAGGTCTGTTGCTGACTGCAGGCTTCGTTGGTTGGTTTGCTGGGGGTTGTTTTGGGGACAGAGTGGTTTTCAATTCGAAGGATTTTTAAAATTATAAAATGCTTAGGACTGGAGTTGAGGCTAGATTCGCTAGTAACAATCAGTAAAAAAAATTTGATTCAGTTCTACTTATGCGATTCTTAATCAGTGAGGAAAATGAAACTAAACCATGTAATTATTCTTGGAGCACATACATCATTAGAATCATCATAATTACCATCAAGTTTTTGGTCTCGGGAGCGAATCTTCTCATTCCCTCCTCTCAGTTGCAATCAGCATCGTGCACCCAGCGCACAAAACTCATCTCTTCCACTCCACATTGCAAATGGAGCTCTTCACGGCCTGACTTTGGAAAAATATAGGGCATGCATCGTGCATGTCAATGTGTACGGAGAGGGAAAAAAAATCAATCCAATTGCTAATGGACTTTTTTTTAAAACCTAATTTCAAGGTGAGTTAATGAGATAATTTCGCTTACAAGACATCATGTGTTTCTTACTAAAATATTTCTGAATGGCACATTTACATGTAGGTCAAAATGGCAAACTTTTGAATTTTTTGAACAAAAAAAAGTCAAACATTACTTTCTCTGGTGCCTTTTCCTTACATGTCCGAAAGTGGTAGTAATAAAGCAAGTGCTCATGCAGCCGTATATTGGAACAAGAATGGGTTAGTACACAGTGGAAGGCGTACATGGTTCAATTAATGGCAAAGACAGTGGCCTTGTGTGTAGTGCAGTTAGAGAGGGGTAAGGGGGCAGGTGCTTTGGGTGGGCACTCGAGGAGAAGTTCTTGGCGGGCAGGCCTCGGGTTGGTCGGGCCCCCTTCAAAACCCAAACTCGCGGACAGAAGATCTAAATGAGCCCACCCCTACCACACCCTGCTCTTCTCCCCAGCCTTCTCTCCCATCCACCCCCGGTCCTTTGAAGCTCCCTTATCAAGCACACTACACTTTGTCCTTTATCTGTTCAGACAGGTACAGAGGCTCGTTTGCGAGCCGGCTCAATGACGTTAAGGGAACACCTACGGCAGATGGGGGACCTGTAAAGCTTCGATCTGGCCATTGCCAAGGGCCAAGTCGAATGACCGTCAGGCCTCACACACTTTAAGTCCAACCCTCCAGATATTAAACATAATTCTTTGATCCCGCAGTCAATCAATAGGCCATGGTAATAAAAACGTAACTAATTCCTAGCTAATTTCGCGAGGCAAGTTAGGTGGCTTCCCTTGCACGGAAAGGCGGTTAGGAAAACCGCAAGTCTCCAATTGACAGAAGCCGAGGCTGGGTTCCGACGTCAGACACAATGGGGCTCAGGTGAGAGATCAAATCGCATCTGACCGCAGCTCAACCTTCCCCCGTTTACTCTCAGGCATTACTTCTGCTTGCCAATTACATCCACCTTACAAGAACCGCAAGGTACTCCCCCGAGTATCGTCATTCAAGTGCTCGGATATATTGCCACCCGAGAATTATTAACCTGAAGTGAAGAACTCGCGCAACTTTCTTCACTCACAATAGACTAACCGAGGCACAATGGCCACCTCACAGGAGTTCGTATACAAATTGTAAATCCGGCGAATTTTTGGTCGGTTTTTGTAGGAGCACAACCAGGCGCCACCTTCAAGTGAATGCAAGTCGCGTTACGGAGATTCCTAAATGTGTGTGGCAAGTTGCATGGCAGCCTGTAGTCCGTGCGCCAGCTGTTTGGGCGTCGTCGGGCGTCGCTTTCTCTAGGGGCGCCTGTAGCAGCAAAAGCAGCACCCGGTGGCTGCTGGCGCCGTGCATTAGTCCGGGGAGCCGGCTCGTCACATCGCGGCTGAAAATTAATCAAACGGCGGTGCACACAAGGTGCTCGCTTTCTCTTTCTCACGCCGCGCTCACAGAAGGAAAACCGCAAGCAAAGAGGATGTATTTCCGGCGCGCCAAAACGAACTCTAATGTGAGGAATCATTTGTCTTAGGGTCCCCCCTCTCCTTTTCCTGGAGGATCGATCTCTTCTCGCTCTCTCTGAAGGCTGCTTCTTTATTTCTTTCGCCGCGTGCACTTTACGCGTGGATTCACTCGTTGCTAAACCCCTGTTGCGAACGGACTAATGGCAGCCGCGGGGATACCTTTTCTGCACTTGGCGGACAATCGCGGCCGTGCATGCGGGAGGATGCGGACCACACACTTGCTGGGGTGCATCGGATTGCCGATGTCGTGTCTGATGGTCGATCCATCAACGTGTGAGGGGGGGGGGGAGTGGGGAAATCGGGGGGTTTAATGGGCGTGATTTACATATAGGGAAAACGGGGTTAAGATCGCAATTCATCGGGGAAAGTGATAGGCGGGAGGGTTACGATTTCATGGCCTAAATAACAGAGAGTTGTTCCAGGTACATAACTTGAGCTCAAATCAGTATTACCGTATACTGTATGTGCAATACAAGTATTTTTCCATCACTTTAATCACTACAAATGTGGGTTATGCCATTACTGCGGTAAACCTTCAATTGGTGCTGGTATTGTAGCTCCATCGTTAGTTCAACAACAACAACAACGACGACGATGTTAATAATAATAATAATAATAATAATAATAGTAATATACGGTAATAATAATAATTGCATGTTGTAGAGAATATTACATCATCATCACGTAGATATCAAATTCACGGAAAACCTGAAGCTAATTACAATATTTTTGCTAGAACTTCATTAAAATATTCAGTAACTAAATGAAGGTTTTCACATTAATTTATATTGTACAGTACTTTTACAGATTAGTAGTATCAAAGTCAGGCAGTGCAAGTAAAGTATAGTTTGAAGTGCTTTTTCGAGAAACTCTCACTGCTAGGCAATTTCATTTTCTATCCCGCGTCCTTGAACTGGTTCAAAGTGTATTAGTTACGAGCAGGCTTACTCTCATCGTCTGACACAAATATATGCAAATTATTGCTAAGAAACAAATTAATGACGCGTACAACGCCACTGCATTATATGCAACTGTGGCAGATCTATTTGTCACAAGTCGACGACAGTGTCGGTACAAATGTGCTTAAAAACAATTCCGCATATTCCACTTCTATTACAATTTTTTTTGCTGTTAGCAGTAAGCACATGAAGTAAACATAGTTTGCGATTGATCCTAACTTGCACAGTGTACGTCAATTTGCCCCTGTGTGTTAGGTTTCCTGCGGGTCAAGAGAGCCGTATGGGAAGCCCTCGACAGTCAGGATGAGCATGTTCCAAGGTCACGAGTCATATCACGTGTTTACAACATGTAAGCTACTTTTTCAAATAACAGCGATGCAAATTATTTATATCTTACAGACCTGTCAATTACACACAAAAAAACTTTATACAATCTCCTCGAACAACTACAAAAATGCCTTGTATGCTTCTATCTAACCTAGAGGTGGGGCTGGCCATTGTTGTGATATCGGCGTCGCTCAAGCCCGCCACCAACACTTCCGAATCGCCGTAATCACCAACAACAAGATATACGTTTCAAACTGACATGGAAATTAGATTAAAACTTTTGCAGCTCCATACACGACGCTGCTTGTTGCGGCGGTGTGTGTGTGAGTCTCAATCGTCCCTAGGAGGGGGGCTTGAGAGGGGGGAGGAAAACGACACAATCGTCGCACCCTCATGGCCAACGGACTTATTAGCGAGGGACGAACCATATGTACTATAATATGAAAGCCCGCGCTCGACCGTTGCTGCCTCAGAAATAAAACGCGCATGGCCTCCTTTTGTACTTTGGAGGCAAGGGAAGGATAGGGGGTGGGGGGTAATACATGCGGGTTCTCTCGATATCCTCGGGTCCTTGCTCATCCCAAGACTACATCTTCTCACATTTGCCGCCCATATCGGCTGAGGGCTGCCAACAGCCCATATCCATAGCCTAATTAGCTCGTATCTTGGGTGCGCTCCGTCTGCTGGAATCGAGGCGACCTTTTCGGGCGCATGGGAAAGATTCTGACCTCTGAGGTTTCTTCCTTCTAAAAAATACGGAAACCGCGAGCCCATTTGGGAGGCGAAAACAGCTTCATTGGAGAAAGGTGGAAGCCTTCTGGATGCAATTGGCTTACAAGAGATGACCTGCTAATAACATCCTAGAAACCGAGGTAATTATTGTGCGTTGGGAAAACATGAGGCAAATATTTGCTACGTGAGTGGCGAAAATAAAACAAATAGAGCATGTTCTGATGATACAAATATTGATAAACAGTTATGTGCAAGAGGTGCCTCAAATATTCTCATAACAACAGGGCACAATATAGTAGAATATTAAAACACATCTCTGGGCGCATGCGTGAGTGTTCCAAATTCGTGGGTCGTTTTATATAACTGATATCGCCCGATAAGAATTATTTTTTAATAGCTTGTGCCCCGATCCAGGTTCCCCATTACTTCCAGGGGGTCGAATGCAGCAGTTGACATACTGTAGAATGAGACACCTGGTTAGGGGCACAAGCTACAAAAAAATAATTGCTATCGGGCGATATCATCAGTTATGAAAACCACCCACGAATTTGGAACACCATGACTGTATATAATGAGCTATTCTTAAAGGGCGACACGGTGGCCGAGTGGTTAACGCCCCAGCCTGCCACCTCTAAGGTCCCGAGTTCGATCCCCGGATCGGACGGAGGATACTTATGTGGATCGAGTTTCGATGGGTTCTCTCCGTGTTCGTGTGGGTTTTCTCTGGGTTCTCCCGTTTCCCCCCGCAATCAAAATCCATCACAGCGCAGGCAATGATTAAAGACGGTCAAACAAAAGATGATCCCCTAAGAGGCCCAAGGAGGCCTATCACGGGTATCCATTATTATGATTATTATTATGATTATAATTATGATTATTATTATTATTAATTAGCTATTGTTAAGTGATTTCTAAAAATAACTTCTGCCTAAGTTAGTTTTTTGATATACCATTTAATGACCAGTTAAACCGGAGAAACCTAGCACTATAGTGAAACGTCATCATTCCTGCTTCCCATGTGACACATGGTCAAACATGTCTCTTCGCCTAATCCCACAGGCTGTCTGTATGATCTAGGTAGAATTGCACCGAGCCATCCGAAAGTCCAAAAATGGACGTCCCCGTCGAGCACGGTCTCTCCCCGACTCCGCGAGACTGGGATTAATGACACTCGTCATTGTTATTATTAGTCGGCAATAAGTGTCAGGTTGGCGGATGTAAGGTCGAGGAAAGGTCTCCGGATTCCGCAGGAGCTTCTGGCCGGCAAACAGATTGAGCCTGACGCGCCCCGTCAAGGAATTAGATCCGCTTCTGACCTCCATTATGAGCGCGTCTCTGCACATTTTCGCCATCAGGGGTTGACTCTCCCTCCCTCCCTCCCTCCCCACTTCGCCTCCCCCTTTCTGGAATCAACATTCTCCCTCAATCTCAGCTGCAGCCTGCCGTTTCTGCCGTTTCCACCCCCAGCCAATAGTCCCACGGTCTAATTTCACATTCCTGCGTCAAATCGATTAATTAACACCCGAGTAGACCCTCCTCTCTGCACTTTCCTCACGAAGCGCCGCGGCAAGGCGAAGGGGGTTACTGGAGAGAGAGTTTGTGAAAAAAAAAGACGAAAATTTAAAAATGCTGGTTGGAGAGATCTCTCTTCGTGGACCTATCCACAAGATGACGGAAATTTCTAGATGAGGCCCCCCATGCAGCTATAGCAGGTAAGGGCTGACCACAGCCGCACAAATTCAAAATTCCACTCCAGTTCCCGCTGGCACTTTGGACCCTCGACTCAACTCGACTCAACGCTGACGTCGCTCGTTAAGCCTAATGACCGTTATACTTAAATGACAAGGCGTAGTAACGATCACTTAAAGCCTTAACAAGCAGGCAGGGGAGGTCTGCTTCCTTACTTATTTCCTACCTTACATATAGGTGACAGAATTGGACGTCACTAGTCACTAGTTGGCATCATATATTCAATAGTGACATGAATGCCGAAAAAAAACAGTTCCCTCGAGAAACACTGGCTGTTTCACCTCATATTTTATGTAGTACGTCATGTCTAAAAAGATGAAAATAGCAGTCAGAAGGTGGAAAGGTAAAGAGAGAAAAGGGGAGTGGGTGAGAACAGAGCGAAGAAAGGGGGATGGAGTGGATGTAAAGGGGAGGAGGAGTCCGCCGCAACCAAGGTAGGGCGCCCGATGTATCTGCGTTTGCTCATTTCCGGCAATTCGCCGCGGCTGCTAGTCGCGGCGGTCTGTGTATTTCCGGCGGGTTGCAGTTGCCTATGGGTTGCTTGGCTCTAAGGGGGGGTTGGAAGGGAGAGAGAGAGAGGGGGGGGACCACCACTTCCGCTGCCACCACTTCCTCTCTCTGTACCAGACCAACCCCAGAGAGATCTCACCCAACAC
The DNA here is from genome assembly GCA_000934665.2 of Catajapyx aquilonaris. Taxonomy (NCBI): domain Eukaryota; kingdom Metazoa; phylum Arthropoda; class Diplura; order Dicellurata; family Japygidae; genus Catajapyx; species Catajapyx aquilonaris. The sequence continues at coordinate 20,371 of JYFJ02005890.1, forward strand.
ATTCTCACCACCCTATACAGAGCCATGTTGATGCTCCATTATGTTTCTGATTTTAATGTACAAAATAAGAATAAAAAAAATCAGAGGATGTGCTGGATGGGTGAGAGGCAGGATCCTCGGCAATTAGGAATGCTGGAGTCAGGGCTCGTTCGGAGCTCCTTCTTCTTGGGCACCCCACCTCCTTGTGCCCCTGCCCCTGCCTGCCTGCCTTCCGAGTCCTCCGCAGAACTTTTTCCAATAATCCTTGTGTACCCGACGCGCCGCGCCCTTGCTCCAGGTTTTGTTTTCACCTCCTAAGCCCTCATCCGGTTGCTCCAATGTATCTTTTACACTGATTCTCTGCGAAACTTGTCCAAAATTGCTTAAAATAGAGCCATTAAGGTGAAAGTGTGCCAAGTGTAGAAAATTACTGCAAAGGGAAGCCTAATATGGGCCATAACTCATTCGAGTCTCGCCTCTAATCGTGTGCAGCGGTCAGAATTATCAATTACCTTCCGCTCCAAAATTATTACGACCGTCTTTTGGAAAAGCCCAACCTGCGACTACTTCCCCTCCTTCCACCTCCTCTTTCCCCCTCCTCCCCCTTTCCCTTTTTCTTTCGACCGTCAGCTTGTTCTTTTCCTCTCTTCCCTGTCGATGCTATCACTTAGGCCCTCATAATTTCCCGCTATCGCTACCCTGGACAAAGTGGACAAGTTGCCAGGGGAAAAAAAGTAAGGAGACAGAAGAGAGGAAGTGGGGAGGGGGGAGGGGGACAAAAAAAGATACATTTCTTTCTCCTTCACAAAAGTCTGACTGTTAAGACTCGCCTTCTGTTTCCTCATAAAGCATCAGAGTTTGGTGTCATTCCAGGGCGGGATGACGTATTGCCTTTTATGGTCCGTGTGGTTTATTAAGTGCTCTGAACTTATACGTAGCACAATTATAGTGATACTGATACCTGATGTGTTAGGAAATAGACAGAAAGAGCCCAACGCATCCCTGTCGACCTATAACAATAAATGATCCCTTCCAGTACTGCATTAATTATGACGTTTATGTAAATTCAGTGGAATAATATTCGATGAAAAAAATGACATTCTCAGTTTCTAAATATCTGTTGTCTGACATTGAGAAGTGAAAATCTGGGCTTAAAGTTTGAGAATTTTCACATTTTGCATTAAAAATGACCAGATATCCAGAATTTCGCTTTAAATTTTTATGCCAGTTGCAGACGGTAGCCGTTTTTTGAGCTACGTGCTCATTGAAACTTTTCATTTACTAAAATCAACAGTTCAACAATGTGGTAAAGTCTCAGTACAAAATACAAATACAATACAAATTGGGTATTGCAGTGGGGAATACACAAAAACGCACTTTAACACGATTAAAATTATTGTCCTTGAACTATGTGCTATTCAAAAAATTTGCCATGATCTGAGTCGTAAAAATTAAATCACAAATTTTGACTCGTTTTCAGTACCTTCTGTGACCATTTCAAATGCAAAAATATTGCACATTCTCAGCTTTCAACTTCATATTTTCACTACTGAGTTTCCATTTTTCATCAATATGATTAGGAATAATTTCACATAAAATTATCGTGGTAAACCCCACAACCAATCCTAGAAAGGATCCTTTAGAGTTTATATTAGAACGTAGACCTACCAATTTTGTTTTTGCAAGATATGCCACTTTATACTGTTCATCCTTTGTAAAGGCAGTTGTCAAAGTCTTGTCGCCAGAACTACCAGTCTAATAACCTAATACAAAGAGAGAAAGTGAAAACATCACAGAAACATGTAACCAAAGAAAAAGAATCTCGACAAGCATTCTCTTTTTTTCATTATCAATCTTAATTTTAAAGCTCTTGCTCAATTAATTCAAGCTTGCTCTAAGAAACGTTGGGCATGGAAGTCGGGTTCAGATGAAAACAACAAAAAGAAAGAAAAAAAAACCCACTCCCTGCTTCACTTTCCATTTCCATTCCCGCATAAGTGGAAGAATCCCGAGTTTACGGAAGAATAAAAGAAAGCCGCAACCGGCACCCACGAAGGGACCATCTTTAAATTAAATTTTTACAAAGCCGAGAAGTTGAGCGGGGCTTCGGGGAGTCCCGCATACCTTTATCTCCACGCCACTCATATCTGGCGTCGGCCTCTCAGGACCTCTCATTTCACAAATGTTGAAATCCGAAAAAAAGGGCTACAAACCCTTCCTATAATCCATTCTTTCCTTGCCTGCGCGCCCACCGAATAAAGCCTCATAAAAGCCCACTGGAAAAGACCAGAAGACGCGGGTTAAAGGAGGAAAAACTCTGATGACACACAAAAAAAATATTGGCCCGTGTAGGTACACTGATATTCCACCGACGACACTTCTGTCCCGACTAATAATCCTTCCGAGATATCGACTCACTTTGCTCTTCCACCGAATATTGCCATGCTTACGCTTTCGTATCGGGAGACCCCGCACTTTTAGCTATCCTTCTAGGCGTGTATCCGCCGGGAAGGAAGGCAGCGTGCCCCTACCCCTGCCACATTCGGTATTACATTACGAAAATCCTTCCAATTTGGCTTTTGTACAGTGCAGTACAGCTCATGGCAACATTTACTGTCCGTCTTGTGGCGCCGCAGGCCAACGAACGTTATTGTGGCTTTGCCCACACGACGAATATGTCACGGGTGCGAAATTGTCACGGGGGCCAATATGCCGGGAGCTAAAAGTCCGGCGGCGAAACGGCGGGGGCGAAAAGTCCGAGACCCA
>KZ539431.1:6660-22247 GCA_000934665.2 Catajapyx aquilonaris
CCCCCCCCCCCCCCCGGTCAAAAAGACCGTCCAATCCGATATTGAGAAATTTCCTATGGCTCGTTTTAATCTGAATGAACTGTATACCGGTACATCTGGTTGAGTTGTTGCTAAGAATATTGACTATCATGATTTTTCTAGGGGGCGGAGGAATGGGACATGGGATGGATATAAGCGTCATGATGGGAGGTTTGTTTGTTTGGTGGTTTGTTACCCTATCATTTCATTATTCATTAATATTATTTTTATGACCAGTTACGAATCTAGTGAAATAGAGACGATAACATCGGTAGAATAATTGAAATTCGCGATCACAGTCACATTCTGGTCGAAATTGTATATATTGGTTAATACAGTTATCGAAGGTGGTGTAGTGGTTAGTACCACAACCTTTCACCTCTGGTGTCCCTAATTCAATCCCACATTTTTTTATTAATCCGGTCTACTACAAGTATATTATACGCACGCTTTTTGCAGCATTTTAAAACTGTTTTAAATTTTAATATGAAAACCTACCTTTAAGTATCAAATTACATAGATTATACAGAATGTTTCAAGTCTGCGGGTATAGCTTTAGTTACATAGGAAATTTCGCTCGAAGCTGTTATTTTTTTGTAGCTTGTTGCACCCTGCTCCACAGCAACTGCTATATTCAACTGGGGCGCAAGAAACTACACAAAAATAAACTACTTCTGGAGATATTATCGATAACGAAAAACGACCCTGATACTTGAAACACCCTGTATCCAATGTTTACGTACAGTACCTGGTCATCGCTGGCTTCTCTATCATCATACAGTACATACATACACACATACATACGTCATACATTATAACATACCACATACATCATACAGATATTATAGTATGGGCATGTTCAGAGAGAGAGAGTATTCACCATCTGTAACCTAGCCACATACATACATACGTATGTATGCTTGTATGTATGTGTCTTGGTTATACTCTCTCTGAACATGCCCATATTATAATACCCGGTTAAGTTGTTGCTCAGTATTGACTATCATGAATATTTTCCAGGAGGCGGTTCTTCAGGACTTGAGATGGGCGAATTTATGTCAGGATCTTCTGGTTAGTTATCCTTTAATTTTTCATTGATTTTTATAGTCAGTTATAAATCTAGTGAAATAGAAACAATGGCATCAATATTGAAAATTTAAAATTCAGAACGATCACAGTCACATTATGACAGTTAGGTATTAGTCAAAGTATATCTTTGGTATTAGTTAACACAGTCCTCGAAGGTTGTGTAGTGGTTAGAGCCACAACCTTCCACCTCTGAGGTCCCTCATTAAATTCCCAGTTGGGATGGAGGATTTTCTCACATAAAGTTGGTTCTCTCATTGTTCACGTTGGTTTTGTCGGTTCCTACCGCATTCAAAATCCATCAACTTTGAGTATTAACCTCCTGAGACCCCTAGTACACCTTTCAATCACCTTTGTTTTTTTTTACGCGTTTGAGTTAGTCAGAAGGTGATGGAAAAAACAAAGGTACAGTATACTGTACCAGGGGTCTCAGGAGGTTAATGAATCAATTCAGGAATTAAGTGAGGATTTCTTAAGAGGTCAGTTGAGTTTTCTGATTCAAAAATCACATCCCTTTAGAAAAGTTTTTGACAGATATTTATCCCGTAAGGAATAAATGCAATCTTCAAACCTGCAACCCTTCTATAGAGAAACTGTCAAATGTGACTCTGAGCTTTTTGAATTTTAATTCTTCAGTTCTAATTTCGTAATGATCTTTGTTTAGGAGGAATGGGGATGGGGATGGCGCACTCTGGTGGTGCAAAAATGTCGTCGTCGCGTAGTATGACCATGAGTAGTTCTTCATCGAGCATGGGAGGAGGAGGAGGTTCATTTGCTAGCATGGGAGGAGGAGGAGGAGGTTCATTTTCTAGCATGACCAAATCCAGTTCCGGCATGAGTGGTGGTGGTGGATTTAGTAGCGGCATGGTAGGAGGAGGAGGAAGTTCATCATTTTCTAGCAGCATGACCAAATCCAGTTCTGGAATGAGTGGTGGTGGTGGTGGATTTAGTAGCGAGATGGCAGGATTTGGTGGTGGTATGGGTGGTATGCACGGATCATCTGACACCTCATTAACTATTAGCATGGCCGGAGGAAGTAAGAAGATGAAGAAGACAGGTGGTGTTGGGCAGCTGAACTTTGAAATGGGCGGAGCACATGGGGGTTCGTCTGATGCGGTGATGGGCATCAACGTTGGAGGAATGCGTCAAACTACTAAAAAGAAGGGGAAAATGACCATTACCGCCCACGAAATGAATATAGATGGTATGGATTCTGACTCTGGTGAGTCTGTCGAACACGAAACTACTTTCAATATAAACCTCAAGGGGAAAGGAAAGGGACAACCTGGAAAAAATAGAGGAGGCAAAGGAAAGCTCGATGATGATGACGATGATGATGACACCGCCGAAAATGATGGGCCAGGGAGAAATAAAAAGAAGCCAAAGTTCGGTGGTAGCGGGAAGCTTACTGTTGATATAAACTTAATGACAGTCAAAGGGAAAGGGAAAGGCGGAGGCGGAATCATAATGGGAGATGATGACGATGATGACGACGGCCCGAGTCCAAAAGGACGGGGACCAAAGGGCAAGAAGCCGAAGGGGGGAGACTATGACGATGATGACGATGGCCCGAGTCCAAAAGGACGGGGACCAAAGGGCAAGAAGCCGAAGGGGGGAGACTATGACGATGATGACGACGATGGCCCGAGTCCAAAAGGACGGGGACCAAAGGGCAAGAAGCCGAAGGGGGGAGACTATGACGATGATGACGACGATGGCCCAGATCCAAAAGGACGGGCACCAAAGGGAAAGAAGCCGAAGGGTCCTCGAGGTGGCCCTGGAAATATTAATATTGAGCTTAACTTGGGAGGGGGAGGAGGAGGAGATGACGACGACGATGATGATGATGTTCCAAGTGGACGGGGACCTAAGGGCAAGAAGCCGAAAGGACCAAAAGGTGGCCGTGGGCAGCCTGTCGACGATGACGATGATGGTGACGATGGCCCATATCCAAGTGGACCGGGACCTAAGGGCAAGAAGCCAAAAGGACCAAAAGGTGGCCGTGGGCAGCCTGTCGACGATGACGATGATGGTGACGATGGCCCATATCCAAGTGGACCGGGACCTAAGGGCAAGAAGCCAAAAGGACCAAGAGGTGGCAAAGGGAAACTCGCTCCTGATTTGGACGATGATGACGAACCGGATGGAGGAGACATAGGTATAACAGTGAACCTTAAGACCAAAGGTAAGAAACCTAAGGGTAAAGGCGCTAGACCAGACGACGACGACGACGACGTTGACGACGACGACGACGATGAGCCTAACAACAGAGGAAAAGGCCGTCCTCGTCCCAAAGGGAAAAAACGTAAGTAACCAATGCTGTAGGCCTACGTTGAATATACAATAGCCTAATATTTATTATTTTAAGCTATAATGCTCATAATAAGTAATATATGATTATACTGTGACTATAAATTTTCAAAATTAAAATTAATTTATTCTTTCATAAAAAAAGTTTCACCGATATCCTTGCTCTGTACATAATAATCATCTGTTCTTTCTACTTCCCTCCCCCTTTATACCGCCTTCTTTCTATTACTGTTATGGATATGTAATTCTAATTTTGTAAACTGTAGCGGCTGGCCCAAGTGACGACGACGACGGGTCTGACGAGGAGGATTCAGAAGGTAAGAATGAAATGATACCAAGTGATTTTTTGGTCTGAATTAACATATTATATTATTTCACCATAACACGACATAAACAGAAGCCAGGAGGATCTTGATAACTCTAAACAGTAAGTAGGATACACAACGTGGCAGTTATCTAGATAAAATAACGCCATATTTTTTGTTTTGTTTTTTGTTGCAGAAAGTGGAGACGAATGCTTCACTACTCAGTGCATGCATCCGTCGGATCCAAGCAAATGCAGGAAAATGGACGTTCCAGGCGAATGTTGTCCCACTTGGCATTGCGATAGTATGTTTTCAGTGAAAAAGTATGTAGATATTCCACACTAAATGCTTGTTACTTGACAGAGCCCAAGAAAGGAAGCAAAGAGGATAAGTGTTCAAACATCAAATGCGTTGATCCGCCTAAGAGCTTCAGCTGTGAGTTAGAGCCCGCAGAAGAAGGAGAATGCTGCCCTACTTTTGACTGCCAATGTAAAGTATATCTCATTCACTTAAAAAAAATGTTCAGCATGCAATATATAATGACTAATGAGGTACTTTCTCAGTAGTAGTAGTAAAGTAGTAGTAAGTTAGTCCAACATATAGCCTAAATATTGCAGTTAATTGAGTAGAGGTCTGTATAAAATTTTTAATAATGTTTTAACTCTCTGATTAGAGCTACTATACTGTATAAATGTTAAATTAGGATTTTTCTACGTGATCAAATTGTACCGAATGTCTCGTACTTTCTAATATTAGAAAGTACGAGACATTCGGTACAATTTGATCACGTAGAAAAATCCGAATTTAACATTTATACAGTATAGTAGCTCTAATCAGAGAGTTAAAACATTATTAAAAATAATTATTAAAAATAATGGAACACAAGTAATTGAATTTATTGATGACATATTATGGAATTCAGCGGTCTTATGCTCCATAGATCGGTCAACGTAAGAACGCAACCGAGTGTGCATCGCCGTGGCGCACATGAATCACAAGTGATCTGTATGGCCATGCCAGTGTCAGAAATAAGTGTAACCTACAACAGATCATATCGTGCTTATGCACAGATCACTTCTCATTCCAGAATTGCATCTTCTGCGCCACACTCCGTTGCGTACTTAAGTTGACCGATCTACACTACGCTCATATTCATGATTTTTCTATGGCATGCTACATGCAGGAACCGAAATATTGGCACGGTAAAACCCATTATTACCCTCAATGCACGGATGGCATGGTGACATAGTTGTTATCGTTACTGTCTTTCCCCCGCTTTCGATCAAGCGTGCGTTATAATGTGCCTCCGAAGCTAAGGTTTAGAGAGATTGATTTAAATTTAAATTTATTCTGTGTTTGTTTTGGCACCGAATGAAGCTTGGAATCTTCTTTCACAGCTCTGTCCTTATCAGTCACAGTGACAGACGAAGACACCTGCGACGTTAACGATTGCGTTGAGCCACCTCTGAACATGGATTGCGTGGCCAAGCAAGTGGAAGGCAAATGCTGTCCCGCCTGGGCCTGCAAGAGTACTGTCATGGCCGCAGCAATGACCCAAACGGCAGGAATGACGGGAATGGCGGGAATGGGAATGGGTATGGGTATGGCAGGGGGAGGTTGGGCTGTCCAGACCAGATATGGTAGAAGGCGTGGGTACCAAGGTGGGTACGCCACCACCTCTACTACTTATACTACTGGTCGTCGCACCGGTGGTCTATTCGCCCCATTAGTCCGAGGGGCCACTGGCATAATTGCGGCAGCAGCAAACACTATAGGAATGTCAGGTAACATGAACTATCATACGCCTGGATCTTCGGTTGGCATTATGGTGCCTCCAGCCCAGAGCACCAGAATGAAGGCCTCTATGACTCGCACCATCACTGGTGGAGGAGGTGGAGGTATGGCGGCAACACACGTACGAGGTGGAGGTATGGCCTTTAGCGGAAGTGGACTAGGATTCTCCGGTAGCGGTGGCGGTAGCGGATTAGGATTCGCCAGTGGCGGTGGCAGTAGCGGATTTTCATCAAGCTCGACAAAAGTAATTACCTCCTCTGGAATGGCAGGTGGTAGCGCCATGGGTCTTGGAATGGCAGGTGGTAGCAGCATGGGTCATGCAATGGCAGGTGGTAGCGGCATGGGTCTTGGAATGGTAGGTGGAATAGGAGGTGCATCTGGAATGAGCGCATCCTACTCTTCTGGTTACGGCTCTGCTGGAGGCTTCGCTCAGAGTACCTCCTACAAAGCAACTCGCGTATCCGCCGGCTAATTGAGATTGATTACAGAATTTTTGGCCCAAGATCGGTCTGTTTGAGTGTAAAAATAATTGTTTTTGCAAAGTGTGTGAGAGAAATAATGTATAGGAGATGCATTTGTAAGTAATCCATCAAGGAATGGCAATAAATTATGCTACAGGAGAGTATGCATTTAGTATGTGGGTGTATTCCTCGTTTTACCAGAAGCGTTTACAGAAAATATGTTACATACTTCTTATACGTACAGCATGTCAAGAAATTACAAAAAAAAAAATTGCACCGAAAACTTTCACAAGACACCATTACAAACTCGTAATTATATTTTTCAAATTTTATTTGCAACTCTATTGGTTAATGAGTAAAGGCACAACATATTGGTTCCGTTCCTTGACCGTTTTGTTTCAGTTTTTATACCATGGATCATATTAGGGAGTAGCTACAACTGCTCTAAGCAGGTGATAGGTTTATCCCTTATATTTTTTCCCCCAGGACGACGAGGATGTTGAAGAATTTGCATGCATCCACATTAAACAAACATTCAAAAGTGTTTCAGAATAAAAATGGTTCCGAAAGGCTGTTTTTGTTTTACTCAAGAGCCAGCGAATTGGAACACGTATGAAAACCTCAAGACCGCGAGGCAAGTTACGCACTTTGTGACTAAAAAATCCTCTCTATTTGGCCACGGCAGGTAAATCAGTCAATCACAAGAAGCTATTATTTTGATTCCAGCCGCGCTCTTGGTTGATTTGGCACATACGGCCATGGAGTTTTGAACAGAAATAACAGGATATTATTAGAGTACAGTACAATGCTCTCACATAGCCCACTGACTCAGGAAGGCTCAGGAAGTGAGCTCTTCGGATAATATTATGCTGAATCCAATGAAAACGCTTTATTGTCTTAGGCCTTATTGCTGTACTAGCAGTTTAGCTTGTCCTACTCAGGCTTGCTAGTCAACGAAAGAATGGTGCTAGTAAAATTATTTCAAATGGTGCAAGTACGTTTTCTACAACGAAATCCACTCTTACATGCATTACAGTACGAATATATTATGATGATGATATGAACCGATGTCTTGAAAATACTCGTATAAAAGTAAATCAATTTATTAGACGTTAACGTAATGCTTAATGCCATGTAAGAATAAATAAGGAGTTATAAACTGATGTCCAAAGTTGACAACGATCTGATTTTTTATATATAAAGCATTGCTGTCCAAGGAATGCAGGGGTGTCCCAACAAGCACGGTAGCACAGGTGATGTGACCTACCTCTTCCTTTACCCTGAGCTTAACCTCACAAGTGGTGACTTTAGACATTCATTAATTTTATTTGTCCTTGCTGATCAATGGTAACTGTGGAAACTGGTACAAAAGGGGATAAATTATGGAAACTACGTGTACTTTCTTGGGATTACCTGAATATTTCAGAATTGCAGTGCATGAGAAATATTTTAAATTTAAAAATGTCGACTTTTAATTTTTTAATTTGTTTATTTTTGTTTCTATTTTTACGAATATTTAATTCAATTTTAATTTAGAATTATTCATTATTAGAACTAATCGCTATTTTCTCCGTGCTTTGAATCGGTATTACTGAAAGTAATATATTGCATTGGTATACTATATTGTGTAATATTGTCATTTGTCATCCTGAAAATACTACTGTTTATAGGCATCTGCATCCTGTAACAGGGCTGGTAATTTTAAGTTTTCCGTCGTTTCTGTTGGAGGGGGGGGGGATGCCATGATTACCATCATCATTATTATAAACTGCAGTAGTTTGGCTGTCAGGTAAACTGTGAAACACCAGTGTTGGAGGCATGTAAATATTATTATGACAGGTCATTGAGGATTACCGAAATATATGACTTGATCGAGGAACTCAATTCCAAGAATGTTAATAAACATAGCCACATTCCCCCACAATTTCCTCGTGTCCGCTGCTGATCAAGGGGTCATTGCTTCCAGGCACATCATGTTAGCTGGAGAACTGTGACTAACTTCCGTTACGTATTTTCCTCATTCACCACTCCCATAAAATCAGGACTTAAAATGCTATAAAATGCACTCGATGAAACTCTTGTGGATAAGCCTGGAGACGGACTGGGGCAGAAGTTCAAACGAGTTCAGTGAAAAACTGATGATGTCTTTGCCCCAAAGCAAATGTAGGCCGACACTACTGTACAGTACAATTTTGGAAGCCTAATCTTGACACATAGTACCGTACACTAGCGTATTTTCTCGTTACGTCAGAGACGTTACCAGCAGTGTTACATTCAACTCGTTCGAGCACCTGCCCAAATCCGTATCCATCATTATGCCTGTGACTGTACTGTACAATCATGTTCAAGTACGTCACGTGCTGCTTTCAAAGGGGACAAATTAATATCATGCACGGGGAGATTGTTCGCATTGAATATGTCGCAAGAATATTGTTTCGGGTCGTCTGTGAAACGTACAGATAAAGACAGAAGAGAGAAAGGCGTAAAGGTCGTCCATATAACCATTGTGATCCTCACCTACGTGCAAATTTTTACGACTTTTAAAGCCATTGTTTCTGTAGTCATTGTGGGCATGACACTTTACTATTGTTTTTTTTTGTATGTCCTTCCAAGTACAGGCAACGTGTCTGCTTCCCAGCCAACTCTGGAATGGGAACGAAAAGGAAGCTCTTCTACGTGACCTGGATATCGTGCATCTTCCTGACCCTTTGTCGTTCTCTCCATGGTGGTAAAAAGGAAGACGAGGGTAATTTCAGTTATTCTCAAATTTTATAACCTATAAAATCTGGGATAATGTTATGCAAGGTAACAATATAAGCATTAAAATTATCGCAGGTGGCCTGCTCTGTAGGGTTATAAATTTTTATTTGCTCCTGCAAAAGCTATTTTATATTGTGTAAACAGATCTGTTATTTTTATGCCTCCATTAAATTTAATGCATACATATCTGCTTTTTAGTAATACCTTGCATAACAACATCCAGTCCGTAGCGTGTAAAATTGCAGTGATTTCATTACCTATACTTATTATGGAGTTGGCATTTTGGACAATCAGAAGATTTAAGGCAAATTCTTCTAGGCCTACTAATGAGTGTGTTCCGACATGTAATGATGGAGTTAGGTCACTGCAGGCGAAGAAGTTATGTTAGTTATAGTTATCCGCATGCTCAAGTATACCTCCAGTACACGGGATGTTTCGTAATAATACGAACTTCTAAGGTCCTATACGGACTAGATGATAACTTATGAGAACCTCTCAGAACCCTTGTTACCGAGCAAACGGGCTGCAAATATTGTGCTGGTCACATTAGAAGTCCCTGAATGTTTTTTTTTCGTCGCCGGCGGGCCAATTCAAACATCAGCCTATGGAGAGTGCTTATAGTGTTCTTTCCATTGTTGCCACTGTTTACAAAGAACGAGTGGCGCGGACGACCCAACGACGGGTCTCTGCCTGCTTGCACAGTGGCAGTGATACGCAGGAAAAAAACGGTAAAATATTTATGTTAGAAGCAAGCCACTTTGGGAAAATGTTCCCTGGTGGACTCACAGAAATGTTTTCGTCCAAGTACGCGAAATTCCATCCGGCATAGGAGAGGGGTGGACACCCCTTAATTAAAATCAGGGGTGTGCTAATAATTGAAAGTGCGTCAACTGACGTATTCTTTCGGTTTTGTGTCTTTTCCGCTTAATTCGATACCTCTATGACGAATGGAGACCATGCCCCGTACGTCAGACACCGCGTCATTCTTGGTAATTTGTCCCCAAAGACGTCATATTTTAAAATTGCCTCCCCATATCATATACGAGTGCGTATCATTCGCGTCATATTCGCGCCAGGAAGGTAGAGGTACAGGACTAACATGACACGTACAGGAGATGTGCACAATAATAGGAGCACCTGCAAAAACCGGTTGAAACTTCGCGTCTATTTTATTCGAAAACTGGAAAGGTTACAAAGATGACTTTTATATATTTTTGAAGCTCCGTCGTTGTACATTTGTCAATGAATGCAGATGACGCAAAAATCACGAGAGGGGGGAGGGGGAGAAACAAAAGAAGAACTACACCCTCAGACCCCATTTTTGACCAAAGTGTTACAGCCTTGTGATTTGACAGTTTCATTTCAGGGACGTGTCATGTTAGTCCTGTACCTCTTCCTGGCACGAATATGACGCGAATGACACGTACTCGTATCTGGGGAGGCCATTTTGAATTTTCGCGGGCTTGGACGAAAACCTTTCTTTGAGTCCAGCAGGTAACATTTTCCCAAAGTGGCTTGCTTCTAACATAATTATTTTCCCGGTTTTCCCTGCGTATCCCTGCCACTGTGCAAGCAGGCAGAGACCCGTCGTTGGTCGTCCGCGTCACTCGCTCTTTGTAAACAGTGGCAAACAAAGGAAAGAACACTAAGCACTCTCCATATGCTGATGTTTGAATTGGCCCGTCGCCTGGGGTTGCCAGGTAACGGGCGCCCGCCGACGAAAAAAAAACATTCAGGGACTGCTAATGTGACCAGCACTGTACACTGTACAGAGTATAAAATATCCTGGAAGCTATGTATCCCTCCAAGCGACCTTGCCATTTTCAGTTATTTTTAGTATTACTGTGTAATTGTAGGTGTAGCATCCGAGATGACGTAATAATTTCCTTTATTCAGGCCATTTTTTTTAAAAAAAAGGACAGGTTTTTGTACCGTGCCAGATTATGTAGCCTAGTCTAAGCCTATGTCGGGCGCTCTTGCCGCCAAGTCTATTCTTCCGTCTCTTTGTCACTCCCTAGTGTATTGCCTGCCAAAAATCTTCTTCAGGTGGCGAACCAAGTGTAGGTTCCTCTTTGCTATGGAAGCTGTAAGAAACTTTGAGCATCCTTCATTATAGTCCAGGTCATTGTCTAGCCTTTCATCAAGTGACTCGCAGATATTTCACCATCTCTAGTATTTTCTGGCCAAGAGACGAAAGTGCAGGACACAGGCTAATAAAAATTACAGTAGATATGCTAGAAAAATCATTCTCTGGCATCGGGGAAGCAATAGCTAAAGATGTGCAATACCATCCTACATAGATGTTTGGGAACATTTTAAAACATAATTTACTGCAAAGACGAAAGTGTAATTTTGCATAATAATATTGTACTACATTTCCATGCAGTATTATCTCTGAGATCTGCTCTGTGGAGGGAATACACAACGTCAAAGTTCTCAGAGTCAGTTTTTGTAACTTTGTGACAGGAAAGAAATGATCATTGTTAAGGACACATATTACAGGAGTAAGTTAGTATCGCAGAAATGGCGACATGATTATGGTGGCCATGGGAATAGCATGAAACGGTTAACTGTTAAGCGTCTGAAACAAAAATCACCATGTCACAATGGTCCACAATTAGGCAGAGTAATGCCATTGTAAATATAAAGTACTAAAATGCTGAACGAACAAAGTCACATATTTTAGTTAAAATTATTGAGCTAGGCATTGTTTAATATATTCCAAGATGATGGTTGAGTCAGTTTTCTGACAGATGAATTCTAATCCATTATATAAATTTTTGAAAAAACATATCCCATAAGGGAAACCGCGATATTCAATATTCAAATCATCATAATTATCTCGAAATCAGTCAAATGTGACTGGATATTCTACATAATTTATCAGGTCTTCATATGAATTAAAATGACTGCGCAGTTTCAGAGCCAGTAACATATTCTGACCTTCCAACGTGCATCACTTTGAGAAAACAATAGAAGCGTAATCTTTATAGCGTAGTATTTTAATAGTACATTGCTCAAACATTGTGAAACACCAGAATTTATTGTTCTCTGTCACAGACAATGTACTGTACGTTAATACATCTTGCACTCAATATAGTCCATTAGTATGTTACAACTAAATCTTGAAATTGTTTAAATGGTTAGAATTATTATTATTTTTCAAAATAAAATCCCTTGCTTCTAAATACAGTCTGATGTGTCAGACATGTAAGTGTGCTCTACATGCAGGTGGATGATTCAGGCAAATTCTCTTGGGCTCTTGGGAACTCTTGGGCTCCAGATGATTATTGCAGATGCATTATTTGTTTTCAGCAGTAACAAAACTGAGGTAATGAACATAAATGAAAGAGTGCATTGTTCTGATTCCAATGTCGCGGATACAGCATTTCTTTAAATCGCAATTTAAGCTTTAAGGTAGGCTACATGTAAATAATAACATTTACATTTTAAATTAAATTGGCAAGGTCATGCGGAGAAGCACATAGCTGCCATGATATTCAACACTTGGTGATCACAGCTCGGTGACGAAATGTCAGAGACAAAGGGACACCTTCACATAAAATTATTGTGTCCACGTGGGGCCATTATTACGCTAGGAATTATGTGTGTTTAAAAAACGTAAGATGTAGGGTAGGAACAGTGGTCCACGGGGCACAATATTGTCCTTTTCATTTAAAAAAATATAAGAAACCGTAATAACGTCTTCATCTGGTACCTCGTCGTGAATCAGGTCACTATTGTGCATCTTGTTAACATGACAGCCACCTATGAGATGCCTGCGATCCTGTTGCGTCAGGGGAAAATTTGAAGGGTAGTGAAGTTACTTCTAACCCACAGTTTAAATGCCATGTCAGGCGTAGATGCTGATGTAAAAATATTGTTGAATAGTACCATCCTTTGTCCATAAATGCTGGAAATTTGGAAAGCGCCATTAGCAATGGAAGCGATGATTCATGACATCATGTCAGTTGCTGCCCTCTGACCCTCTGTCCATGGACCATTGTGCACCTTTTTGTGAACGACTGTGGCCCCTTTTGCCTCTGTACAGCACTGATGACTGTGCCGCGGTCTCCCCTACAGCATGGATAATACGATCTCACCAATTTTCCCAACTTCTTCACCTTCTCATAATTATATATAAGTCTCATTCCATTGTAAATTTTAACTAGTTTATTGATGGACATATGCTTTTTTTCCACGATAGGAGTTAGAATCTCCATTCATAAAGGTGGAGGAGGATTTCGGGGGACGACTGGTAGCGGCGGAGTCTTAATTGGAGGAGGTGGTGGAGGAGGCTTACTTGGAGGTGGTGGTGGTGGAGGAGGCTTACTTGGAGGTGGTGGTGGAGGAGGAGGCTTATTTGTAGGTGGTGCTCCTGGACTGCTTCTGGGTGGTGGAACTGGAGGACATCATGGTGGCAGTTCCGGAGGACATCATGGTGGCAGTTCCGGAGGACATCATGGTAGCAGTTCCGGAGGACATCATGGTAGCAGTTCCGGAGGACATCATGGTAGCAGTTCCGGAGGACATCATGGTGGCGGTTCCGGAGGACATCGTGGTGGAGGGTCATTTCATGTTGAGGGAGGGCCCGGATTTCAAGTTGGGGGAGGGCAACGATTTCAAGTTGGTGGCATGTCTGGACATCTAAGTGGTGGAGGTGAAGGAGTTTTTGGTGGACCACCTGGAAATATGAGAATTGATATCAAGGGAGCAGAAATGGCAGCAGATAAAGAGGCGGACTCATCTTCAGTGGACATAAATTTCCTAGGCAAATCTTCAGCCAAAGATTCAGCCAGACTAGATTTGTCTGGAGGTGACAAAGACAAGAAGTCGGCAACAATTCACATCAACTATGACAATAAGGATTTGGACGATCAAGATTTGGTTTTGGGCGATGGAAAAAGTACACAAAAATTCAGCATTAATTTCGCGGGCCAAGGAAATAATCCTAGTGGTGCATATGGATTAAGCCTTTTAGGCTCACCAGACACCAGTAAATCAAGAGTAATTAACTTGAGTGGCATGACTCCCTCAAGCAATTCACAAGGATCACTTAATTTGGGAATGAACGATGGAAGAAATCCACAAAAATTCAGCATTAATATCGGAGGCCAAGGAAATAATCCCGCTGGTGCATATGGATTAAGCTTTTCAGGCTCACCAGACGCCAGTAAATCAGGAGGAATTATCTTTAGTGGCATGCCTCCTTCAAGCAATTCACAAGGATCACTTAATTTGGGAATGAACGATGGAAGAAGTCCACAAAAATTCAGCATTAATATCGGAGGCCCAGGAAATAATCCCGCTGGTGCATATGGATTAAGCTTTTCAGGCTCACCAGACGCCAGTAAATCAGGAGGAATTAACTTTAGTGGCATGCCTCCTTCAAGCAATTCACAAGGATCACTTAATTTGGGAATGAACGATGGAAGAAGTCCACAAAAATTCAGCTTTAATATCACAGGCCAAGGAAATAATCCCGCTGGTGCATATGGATTAAGCTTTTCAGGCTCACCAGACAGCAGTAAACCAGGAGGAATTAACTTTAGTGGCATGACTCCCTCAAGCAATTCACAAGGATCACTTAATATGGGAATGAACGATGGAAGAAATCCACAAAAAATCAGCATTAATATCACAGGCCAAGGAAACAATCCCGCTGGTGCATATGGATTAAGCTTTTCAGGCTCACCAGACCCCAGTACACCAGGAGAAATTAACTTGAGTGGCAATACTCCCTCAAGCAGTCCTCATCAAGGGTCAATGAGTTTCAGATTTGAAGATATACCAGGCAGTGATGATAATCCTGGTGGCGCATATAGCTTCAGCTCTTCAGGCTCCCAAGACCCCAGTACACCAGGAGAAATTAACTTGAGTGGCAATACTCCCTCAAGCAGTCCTCATCAAGGGTCAATGAGTTTCAGTTTTGGAGATATACCAGGCAGTGATGATAATCCCGGTGGCGCATATAGCTTAAGCTCTTCAGGCTCCCAAGAACCCAGTACATCAGGAGGAATTAACCTGAGTGGCAATACTCCCTCAAGCAGTCCTCATCAAGGGTCAATGAGTTTCAGTTTTGGAGATATACCAGGCAGTGATGATAAGCCCAGTGGCTCATATAGCTTAAGCTCTTCAGGCTCCCAAGAACCCAGTGAACCAGGAGGAATTAACCTCAGCGGCAATACTCCCTCAAGCAGTTCTGAAGGGTCATTGAGTTTCAAATTTGGAGATATACCAGGCAGTGATAAAAAGCCCTCAAAATTCGATGTCAATTATGCGAATAACGGATATAATCCTGGAAGTTCATATAGCATGCAACAAGTTCCTGGAAGTGGAGGTGACTTTTCCATGGACATTTCACGTCAGAATCCCAGCCATGGTGGAAGCTTGTCAATCAGTGGGCAACAAATCCCTGGAGCTCAACTCAGCTATCAACAGGAAAGTTACGGAGGAGGTCAGTAGGCTAAAGGTACTTATTAATGTAATGAAACATTTTGAAAGGTCGATAATTGTGACACAAAGTGACACTGCATAGAGTAAGGGAGATAGGGTCGGTTGTAACAGGGTACGGTTGTAACATCCCGAATAATACGTTTGGAAGGAAACTGGGATACTCCTTTTTTTTCTATAATTATGAAAAAAAATCAAGGTATGTTCTCAACTGTTTTGAATGGCAGTAATTAAGTGATTTTGTGGGGGGTAGAAGTGTTATTGAATTGCCATTGGTATCATAAGAAAGGTTCCTTTAGTGGGGTAACACCGACCCACCTGACCAAACCATGTGCACAGTTAAAAAGTAGTCAGCATATCTACAAGACAACACACCAGCGCCGTATACAGGATTTTTGTT
>JYFJ02005893.1:0-15000 GCA_000934665.2 Catajapyx aquilonaris
TTTTGCAAATAGCATATAGTTGATCGACGCACATGACGGGCGTTTGTGACCCATTCTAGTACTTACATTTTCATTCAAAAATTCACGCACGTGACTCCGCCAGTTATTTTCCTCCATATCCACTGATGTGCAACATTGTCTGAAAAGCAAAGTTATTGCACTGATCACGAAATGCAAGTAACATACAACCAAGGGGGTAATCAATTCGGTACTCCGGTGTACACCTGGGAGTGGTACTCCCTGGCACTCCTCAGGCACCTCACTCTTTATTACTCCGTGGTACTCCTTGAATTTGGTACTCCAGTGTACACTTTTCAGTCGAGTGATTACCCCCTTGCATACAACCCAAGTTTAGATCCCAAGTACCTTTACACATGAGGAGAGCACCTATATCCTTACTGCAACCAGGAGCAGGGGGGTCCTTGTTTGGCAACACAGTCAGGCACAAGAGCGTAAAAGTCAGGTAGATCATGATGTACACTACGATTTCCTTGCGAAGCGACATCGCTGTATGAGGTGGTGAAAACGCGAGGGTGTCCCTCTTCCCCTCGCTGGCGATATTGGAATATTACGATGTCGCTTCGCAAGTAAATCGCAGTGTATACATGATCTACCTGACTTTTACGCTCTTGTGCCTGTGTTTCCAAACAAGGACCCCCCTGCTCCTGGTTGCAGTAAAGGATATAGGTGCTCTCCTCATGTGTAAAGGTACTTGGGATCTAAACTTGGGTTGTATGTTATTTGCAGTGATCAGTGCAATAACTTTGCTTTTCAGACAATGTTGCACATCAGTGGATATGGAGGAAAATAACTGGCTGAGTCACGTGCGTGAATTTTTGAATGAAAATGTAAGTACTAGAATGGGTCACAAACGCCCGTCATGTGCGTCGATCAACTATATGCTATTTGCAAAAAANCCCCCCCTGGTCCCAATAAATCTCAGCAAGAGTTTCTTGAAATATGTTTTTATAACTGAGGAATGAAAACTTGTCGACAAAAGGGAAACAACAGAAGGGGAATTGGGGTGGTTCAAGGTCACACAAGTCTAGGTGAATGTAGCTGACAAAGTACAGTGTATTCTTCCTATACTGTAAGCACATCGGATACAAGCAAGTAGAAAAGTCGGTCCCTTCATATTTCCAGCAGCGCCAAGCGGAAACGTGACATTATTTTACTTATTATTTCTCATGGCCTCACGCCCCCCTTGAAATCCCCTCACGCCTCCCCCCCCTGTTGGGAACCAGGGGGCTGGAGCCTATGATATCACAAGAGTTTCGTCGCATGAATAACGTTGTTTGTGTACTGTCTTGTTTCAGAAGTATTCACGTTTCAGATGGCAGAGAGTCCTTCCTGAATCACTCCTTGGCAGGCTCTTTGCCTACGTTTTGACAAGACATTACACCCCATCACAACGTGTATTAATATTATTACCCAACCCAATGCAGATAACGTAATTCTAACATTGCCAACGTGTTCAACGACCCCGAAAACGTACGATTACACACCCCGCACCCCTATCTCATGGTTCAATTGCCGGCATGTCGAAATGCCAGTTCTTTTTTTTAAAATGGCGGTCTTTGAGCAACTTCCGGTCATCGGATTGACATTGTACCACCACCAGTGTGACGGACACATGTGAGTTGTGGGGAAACGACACCTGGAACATGTCTGGCGCTGAAATCCGATTTTTTTTAAAAGGTTTTGTTCAAAATCCACAATCCACCCTATTTCCAACGCTACTACGAACCCACAGGGGTTTGGCGCACGGAACTGCGGGTCAAATCGCGTAGATAGGTCCAAGGAACAACTGTGCAAAGTGGCTAGCTTTCCTGACAAAATGCGGTTTTTTCCCCTTTTCTCGAGTGTACCGCTAGCACTATAGTACTCTCTGTCCTGATTTCAAATCTGTTAACATTTCATTATATTAGCTATACCTTTTGAGTAATTGCCATTTTTATAGTAAAAAAGTACTTCACTTGTATCAGTGATCAATAAAATTAAAATATTTCCGGCACATGTACATATACGAGCGTACAGGGTGTATCACTAGTATCAGAGTCATGGGTCAAGCGCGGGGGGGATCGTAGGTGACGACAACCCCGGCCGGTTTTATAAAACAATTAGAAATACGGCAGTAATCAATTTATTTATTACGGCCGTACGGCGTGTCGTCACATCCTTTCTGTATTCGAATTGACCGGCGCGGACTGGCAGATTCAGTAGGTGAATTCGTTTATGGCTGAGTGTAGCAATAGTGTAGCATTAGTGTAGCTCCAGCGAGAGTTCTGCAATCGTTTATGACGAAGCTGCTCTAAAGGGGCGGGGCTTGGCGTAGCACTGCATTCGTTTATCCCAGAGCAAGGGTCGGGTGTAGCGCGAGTGTAGCTCTGGCCTGCACGCTCGTTGGGGAGGGTGCAAGTGGTGTAGCACTGGGTGTAGCTCCTCTTCCACTGTGACGTTTCACACACGTGACCAGGCTGCGCTAGGGCTACACTCAGCCATAAACGAATTCACCTAGGGGGTTGGACCTGGTTGAACGGGTTTTTAGCATTGCGGGTTGCACTGAAAAAGGCGCTCTCATGCTACACTGGCAGGGTACTGCACACACCACTGTACAGTAGTACACTACTTTGTACAGTATACCCTACCGGTATAACATGAGAGCGCCTTTTTCAGTGCAACCCGCAAGGCTAAAAAGCTGCTCAACAGGTTCAAGCAAGTGCACCTGTCAGTCCGCGCCACTCGATTCGAACAGAAAGTAGGATGTGACGTCACGCCGTACGGCCGTAATAAATAAATTGATTACTGCCGTATTTCTAATTGTTTTATAAAACCGACCGGGGTTGTCGCCACCTACGATTTTTCCCCACCCCCTCCCGCGCGCTTGACCCGTGACTCTGAAACACCCTGTATAACAGGGTCATTCCATGTGAACTCACCGAGCCCCCTGACCCTTGGGTTGTCAGATCATGATACGGCTCATCGGTTTAATTAGGTCCCGAAAAAATACCATTTGAGCGGTTTTGCGATTTACCCCCCCCCCCCCCCNCCCCCCTACCCGGAGATACGCCCACCGATTTTAAAAACGCGAAAAACTGCTGTTTCTGAAGGTAGGGTTTCAAAAATCGATCATACATCGTGGACCAATCGATTTGAAGGGATTCGAGAGAGATTTATAACTGAAACAGAAAGAATACGGAATTTGGCTTCTTTCAACATTTATTTTTTCCATTCTGAAAATGGTGAATTTTTCTTTGAAAATTGACCCCTCAATTTTAAAATCAGATTTTTAAACATATTATGCCGATGAGCTGTATTTCGTCATGATCTGACAAGCCAAGGGTGAATTGAGGGCTGTGGGGGGAAAAACATGACAACTGACATTTTTGTCATATTTTACCTAAACACCTAGCAACTATGTATAAGACATTACAAACATTTTGGTATACTCCAAGTTCATGTATCATGCATGAGACGGCCACACGGACTAGATCAAAACCAGCATTCCCTATGATTTGTTAAGCAAATTCAAACTTCAATTCGCTCTCCTGAAAAATTACTATTTTGTCAGTTATCATGTTTTTCCCCCCCACCCCTGAATTCTTTGAAAGCTCGGGGATTTCACTGGGTATGACCCCCACAACAGCTATTTTTAAACCCCTAAAAAGTAGATGCTGGAAAGTAGCAGCTGAGTACCATCAAATCCTTCAGTGCATCGTACACTGCAATTGGAACACAATGAAGCAAGTGAAGCAGTAGAAGCAACAATAGCATCTTTAACCCGGTGAGCCAGTATAGATGAGAGGCTCTTCATGAATGCAGATGCCATTGCATGCCGTGCGGTACTATGACTATCACAAGCTAAACCATACCTCACTGTCTAAGGCCAATAGGAATAGCATCAAGAAGAACAGGAACGACCATAGCTGAGGTATAAAGAGGAGACTGAGGGCTTCTGGGTAGACTATAAAGGCCAGGCCCTGTCCTGCAGTGATCACGAAGACAGAGGAAAAAAAAACAGTGATCTAGAGTTGCCAGACAAACTCAAGTACGAGAGCGAGATAAAACAAATTGGGACTGATTTTTTATGTGGTAAAGAGAATTACAGTAGTTCATGATTTATCGTGAGTGACATTGTGTCCAGAATGCCTTGGAGTACTAGATCACCTATTTCTGTTTGAATTTTCCAAAATTCCAAGCGACAGTGACACCGAAAGTAAGCCTGTATTTGCATTCACCTCCGCTCTGCCAGGAGGTTGGCAGGAGGACCAACATTCAGTGTTGAGGTTTTTCTTCCGTTTGAAGACAACAGCGACGGAGGCACTCGGCATGCTAATAGAGGTATATGGTGAAGAAGTGTTCCACAGCATTCCGATGATACAAGGCATTCATCGAGGGTCAATAGTAAGCTTTCAAAGACACAGTCTGCAGATTCTCATCAGAGTTCTGACAGAGGACCTCATTAACACCACCTGTGCAGTGATTGTTCAGGAAGAACGCCGCATATCCGTCCATGGCCTTGCCAGAATAATTATGTGGTATTTTCCATGGTAGTGCTCGCGTAATAATTTTGCATTGGCCATTTACACGTATAATAGCTTATATTATATGACGCGTTTGCATCCGATGCGATGGGTCCTCAGGTTGTTGACTGCAAAGAAGAAGCAGATGCGGGTGGAGGTGTGCGAAGAGTTTCAACGTCTTGTGGTCTCACATGGTGACCAGTATCTGTTGTTCACAATCGATCTTAGCATGTCGTGCACCTCTGTGGCTGTTTCAAATGGAAGCAAAACCTCAATGCTGAATATTGGCCCTTACCGCCAACCTCTTGAGAGAGCGGAGGCGAATGTGAGACCTACTTCTGGTGTCACTGTCACTTGGGATCTTAGAATATTCGACCAAAAATTGGTGATCTAATACTTCACGCCCTTCTATACACGATACCACTCGCGAAAAGTCGTGAACTGATTCTCTTTATCACATAAAAAATAAGTCCCAATTTGTTTTGACTAGCCCTCGTAGGTTTATACAGGCTGTCTGTTACAGGATTGCAGCACTCGGAAGTTTGGACAATACCATTACCATGGTCATCAATTATTGCAAGGCCCTTTGTCATTGACTATTAAATTATCGTAGCACAGTCAATGCCCAGACTTCCACTGAAATCGTGGATTCGACAGCCCGTGTGCTTGATACTTATGATATGGTAGGCTACTTGCCTCCTGTTACGACATTGTTCACTTGAACATTCAGTTCACCAGCCAGGTGTCCCAAGATGGCAAAAATGGCCACAGCCCCGAACAGGCACGTAAATGTATCCATAAGAGTTACTATGACGGCGTCGACGTGGACTCGGTTGCGAAACTTGTTGTATGACGCATACATTATGGTGCCGCCCCATGATATGCTCAGCGAGTAGAACATTTGCGTGGCAGCGGCCCTCCACACCTGCAATGGTTGGAATGGAATCAGTCAGTCATTGAATTTGAAGATAAAAATATAGTCAAAATAATGCTTACGACCTGGTTTTTGAGGCATGTAGGTAACCTTTGGCATGAATGTCCATATTTGCCGCAGCTAATAATTAAAAAGGTCTACGTGGGCCATTCCATATCAAATCAACCAAAGTAACTTATATAATTGGTCGCTCAATCAATGAAAATGTCATGCAACATTCCCCAACTATAGGGATATAAAGAATTTTAAAATATATTATGATACCTGTCATGCTGCACTGTCCCAGAACGTAAGAATATAAGACACTTGGGAGCTGAATTGAGTGTGTGGATGCAAAATCTAGGTAACTGAAATAGTGGTAGTGTGAGAAAATGCAAGTTGAATCGAAAATGCAAATCTGGAATAGTTTATCCTGTGGTCTATCCCTTTACCACCAGTATCCAATCATGCCCTCTTTAGTACGCGTACGCTTTAGTACGCTTGTAGAGTATTTTGCACTTCGAGCCAAATGCGATTTTAATTTTTTCGTGATCTAGGCACCATATGGAGTATTTTGAGGATTGGGGGCGATGGTAACGTCTCGGCTTGCTGAGCGGAAGGTCCCGGGTTCGATCCCGCCCGGGATGAGTTCCCTTCCGCCTGCGTCAGTGGGTCTCTGGCCCGCGCCTAAGAAGGCGTCTTGGAAACCTAGCCTTCTGGGGGACTGCACATGACCCATTTGCCATTTCCGACAATGCACTTGCACCTGTGTCCCCTCCCCAAAAATTCTTATCCTTACCCCATTTCCTTACTGCACGGAGAATGAAGGAAAAAGTAAAGGGTGATTCTCTCGAATGGAAACCCAAACATTCCTCAATAACTTTTTAACTATGGTATGGTTCCCGATGAAAATTGACATGTACTTACCTTGTACCATGCCAAACAAGGTATGACTAAAGAATTTACCAAAAGTGGTCCCCTTCAGCATCCATTAAATTTTTAATGCGAGTCTGCATAGTGCCGAAGACTCCTGCAGACTGGCGGCGGGGATGGCTCAATCTCCCGCCACCGCGTGCCGTATGTAGGGGGGTTCACACTAGCTGACGGTAGCATACGAAACGAACGAAACGAAATAGTGAACCAATCAGAGCCCAAAAGTGAAAGTGAAAGTCACTTTTAGTCATCCTCATGTGGGCTCTGATTGGTCCACTATTCCGTTTCGCTCGTTTCGTATGCCACCGTCAGCTAGTGACGGTAGTTGACGGCGCGCGGTGGCGGGAGCTGTATGTCATCCCCACCGCCACATCTGCAGGAGTCTTCGGCAATATGCAGACTCGCATTAAAAAATTCTTGTATGCTGGAGGGAACCACTTTTGGTAAATTCTTTAGTCAGACCTGGTTTGGCATGATACAAGATAAGTACATGTCAATATTCATCGGGAACCATACCCTAGTTAAAAAGTTATTGAGGAATGTTGGGTTTCAATTCGAGAGAATCACCCTGTATAAAAATACTAGAAAACTGATGGTGGTATGCCACCCCCTATAACGACTTACAGTTGTATCACGGGGTAAAATCAATAAAAATAAAAATAAAATAAGTTTTTCGAGGGTTGGGGCCACCCCCAAAAGTTTCGGGTAAATTTTTTACAGCCACGCAAAGTTTGTAAAATCGCGTTAGTGACAACATACTGTGAGTTCTCGGCTTATCTGGTTGGCTGCAGTGGTCGTTCTGGTGTCATTTCGTAGGTTTTCTGGGTCTATGAACTCAATTATGACATTTCCAAAGTCCTCAGAGGTCAACTTTCGTTGTCCACGGGTGCGCAAGTTCTAATCGGAGCTGGTGGTCCTCTACCCACAAGGAAGTGTGCTTCGCACTATTAACGATAAAGTTCAGTTTTAAAATCTAGAATAGCGAGGTACTGTACCATGCTAGGGGGTAAGAAAAACGAAGAAGGGAAGGAGCAAGCCCCATGCCTGGAGTGGTGGCATTCAAAAATAATTCAATTTATCTTTAATTGTCTTCTGAGACGAATTGCTACCACGAACTCCGCAAATGAATTTAAAAACCACTTCAAAATTTAAATAAATTTAATGAAGTTTAAAGTTAATTATTTCACTTGGGAATTTTTCTGAAACACTCTGTAGATGAATTTTTCGGCATTTTATATCCAAAGGACCACCACGAGTTAAAGTGATAAATATTGGAGAGGAGGAGAGGGGTGCTAAGTGGAAAAGAAACCAGTCGGCTTTGCAAAGAATGTTTCGAGGCCTCTTGGGGTAAACCCTTGCTTTCCCCACGGAGCCTTGAGTCATCCAAGCACAGTGCTTGGATGACTCATGGCTCCGTGGCTTTTCCCACCTGTCCCCTAAGTTTCTGAAATTCTTGTGCAGTCCTTTTGTGCAGGTGTTGTCATTCAATAACAGTGACTGTCATAATATCCATGCAGAAAAATATCATTTGAAATAGCTGATGAAACTATAATAATAATTGTGGGTAATGCTTTCACCCCTTACGGGGTATATCGCATGAACCTTTATTTTATTTTCCAATTTTTCTTTTAACTTCCACTCCGGTGCAAGGAATCAAGGAATTTGGGTAAGGATAGGGATTTTTCGGGGAGGGGACACGGGTGCAGGTGCAATGTCGTTAAATGGGTCATGTGCAGTCCCCCAGGGGGAGTATTCACAAAAGAGCGCAACTTTCGAGCGCGTAAGTGATTTACACCCATATCTTTACGCTCCCCTTACAACCGGTTGTAGGGAGAGGTGTAAAGTGATTCACAAAGCGGCGCAGCACTCGGTGTAAGGGGGGCACAAGGGTAAAAGTCACGTGTCATGTAACGGGGCTCGCTATTGGCTGCGTTGTTAGACGGCCACCCGAACCCACCCAGAACCCACCCTAGCGCCAACCTAGCGGAAGGCAAAGATACTAAGGGAAGGTGGGAAAAAGCTTGGAAAGAGTTATCACTTATCATCTTTGGTGGAATACCTGAAAATTGTAGCACTCGGCTGAAATTAAAAAATGGGAGACCAACTAGTTTATTGAGGGTTGGGGCTAGACCCCCGCTCAAGGCTGCCGCCGGATTGTCTAGCGGCAAGCCGGACACATTCCACTATTCCCACTCCTTACCCGAGCTAACCAAATAACCTATTGGCAGTGGGCAGTCAGGCAAAGGTGGCCGAAACTGTTGCTTTGTCTGTGCCGAGGGGTAAATCACTCGGAAGTTGAGTGTACAACGGACTTGACGAGTGATTAACCCCTCGTCGTCTGCCGGCAGCAAGTGCCGGATTGTACGCCGTGAGTAGGCCTACCCATGGCCGGTATGTAACGGGGGGTCCACATGCGATCCCGGATTATCTGGGGAAAGGCTGGGTGAGGTCCATCTTCGACTTCTAGCTCCGGTCCAAATAGGAGCCATGTCACTTCTCCCACTTACACGTACCCCCCGACCAGGCGCAGAGATCCGCCCGGTGGTAAGTAGTTGCGCTGCTTCGTGAATCCAACTCGCAGCGCCACTCCCCCGGTGGCGAAAAATGAACTAAACTTACGCAGGTGTATCCCTTTGCGCTCTTTTGTGAATCCTCCCCCAGGAGGTTAGGTTGCCAGACACCTCCTTGGTGCAGGTCAGAGACCCTCCTGACGCAGGTGAAAGGTAGTTCCCCAGGCGGGGATCGAACCTGGGGCCTTTCACTCAGCAAGCCGAGACGTTACCATCTCGGCCACCACACCTCCCCAGCTGATGAAACTATAACACGTGGAAGAGTGGAAAGGTAATATTACTTTTAATCATTCAGGGATGCCCACGCACCAAATTAAGTAAATAAACAGCGGCAGAGACCCAACCAAGATCTAGAGTATTGTAAGGTCAAATAACTAGAGTACTCTAGATCTTGGACCCAGAGACAATAGAGAGTTTCTGGGGATCCGTTTTCCGACACGTAACGCAACACGAACGCATCGTAACTCCACCCCGCCTGAAAGCGTATCGTTTGACACGGTAGGAGTGTTTCAGGTGTCAGGTGAGCTAGTACGCTACCAACCCTTGTACGCTACCAACCCTTGCACTGTTAGTCCTGCACCCACACGCGGCGACGTGCACACCGGCTGGTCTAGGTTATGGTGGTAGCAGTGGGATGGTTGCGGTTATCGGAATTGGTATCGTCAAGAGCTAATAACTGAGAGCATGTGACAAGTCCTTTGCCGTGACTGAACCTCTGATGGAACAGGGAAGTGTTGCGATTAGTTTCCCTCTGGCGCGACTAGGCCGAACCAAGAAGGGAACCTTTGTCCCTCCCATATAGAGGCGTGGCTACTTCAGGGGGTCAACTCTTTCTGTTCCCCATCACCTTGGGTTGGGGTGGGTGCGAAGAAAGGCCCCAGGGCTCCTGGACTTTGACCCCCCCCCTGCCCAGAATGGTAGGCCCATGGAGTCTTGACTCCGTGGGATGTGGTCAGATAAGTCAGACCCTTCCTAATCTACCCTTCTCGGGCTTATCACAGGTAGGGAAGTGAACCTTAATCCACAAACTTTTTTAAGGACGCACCTTTTTGCATTTTTGACGGCAAATATGAATTCTATGGTGTCGAAAACCTATCTTTTCATACTCGATTCGTACCAGCCATGTCACAAACAGGCCCACGGAAACCCATGTGTATACAAAGAAAACTTGTTGAAGTTATCATGCTAGATCTACTTTTGACATGGCTGGTATAAATCAGGTATGAAAATATAGGTTTTCGACACCTTAGAATTCATATTTGCTGTCAAAAATGTAAAAGGGTGCATCTTCAAAAAAGTTAACGGATTAGTTTAGAAGGCCCACTACCCCCTCCCCCCTGATGCCCAAGGAGGGTAGATTAGGAAGGGTCTCATTATCTAACCCCCTCCTACTACCATGACCAGCCCAAACCCTTGCACTGTTGCAATTTACAGCTCTGCATTTTTTTTGAAGTTCATCATGTTCTGATTCCTACTATAGATCAAAAATGCACTTGGTATTGATTTTTATTTCAGTTTTGCCAACGATTAAAAACAATCAAGAACGCGCCGTTTTTGATCTAACGCGTCTGGTGCACCCGGCAGTAAAACTTTAGCTGATGACTCGCAATCAGCTTGATTTGTAAGGAAGCTGTGGAGCCTATAACAACAAAAACAACAACACCATCACGACATTTCCCTGTAAGGGGTAGTCAGCGACGACGGGAGCCACACAAGCTAACCCAAAATGTGAACTAAATTAAAACTTGTAAAAATCAGCCTATAAACCACCCATCCGGGCCCCCACCCCTGCCCATCTAAGACGACAAACTCTCAATATTAAATTTAAAATTCAAATATTACACGACTATGAGAACCCCCCCTGGAAGAGGAATCAGCAACTGTTAAATTCCTCCAAGTGACTAGAATATTCTCCTCCAAACGACCAGAACACCCACCTATGGATGAGTGCATATAAACACGTGACTATGCCCAACCACTCGGGCAAAATTGACGCCAAATGACACATTCTTTTCCCAGGTGTTTGACCTCTTTTCCTGCTCTGCCCCTCCGCTGTCACCCTCGACTAGCTGGTCTGGTTTATGTGCCCCCCGAGGGCATCGAGCCTATTTTTGGAACCCCATTCGCCCCATTCCCAACCTTGACTCCCCACGGACCACCTTCTACTCTTCTAGGAAGAGAAGCCCATGTGTCAGATTCTGGGTCTTTGAAGAAACTGGTATCGGATTGACCACTGGCCAAGTGGGCTGGACCTTCCTCCCAGGAGGGGGGGCTGCCTCAATAGCCCTGGTGGAGGTGGTGGGCAGGTGGGGGCCCGTACCCTGATCCTGCCCTGATGACGACAGACGGGAATATTCTCTCCCGCGTTAACTGAGCCGCCATGAATCGGCCGTGCCCGTCTGGGGAGTCGCCAGTTCCGCGCAGAGGATGAGGAACCCAGCTATACTGCAGGGATAGGGCACTCGGAGGCTCTCAGTTATTAGCTCTTGGTATCGTCTACCGCAGGGCTTCCCAAACTTTTTTCGCCGCGTACCCCTTTTTAAATTTGTCAAGACAGTTTGTACCCCCATTCTCATCCTACCATGTAATACCTTGGTAATACGTAGTAATTGTGAGCACTAATTACCAGTTAGGGGTCGTCCATAAACCACGTGGCCGATTTTCGGGCACTTTTTGACCCCCCCCCCCNCATTGGAACCCCCCCCTCCCCTCCCCCCTTTTCACGTGTTTTTTTTTTAAATGTCAATGTTATCCACAAAAAAAAACGTAATCGAAATTGATAGCTCCTCACCTAAACTGTTTAAGGACGTAAAAAACATGTCTCCCCATGTTTTCGGGGTCGCTGATTTCGAATTTTAGGTTATTTTGAACCCATGTGCATCTGCAAAAGCTCCCATATGTGCCAATTCACTGTGTTCACAGATACCACATGAATTTTCGCCGATCCCCCCCCGCGAAGTAATTCGGATGAGAAACGGCCGAGATAACTGAGGTGTGCAATTAACTTAATTATGATTACACATAGTTGCGATATCTAGGTTTCAAATATACCATTAGAAAGACAAAGATTTGCACTACCTATGGTTCACAGGGGGAATTTTTTGGCCTCCGAAAAGTGCCATAAAAACTCATTTTGCGGAGTAACGTCGGCAACTAGTCAAAAAATGACACCTTTCATTGTTGTTCCCGGCATTCCAAACCCGGTTTATTTCAGATAACGGCCGGCAATCGGGCCGTCAGATGTGAACCGAGTTTAAACCGTATCCATGGTTTACTTTTGCCTCGAGAAATGGAAATTTCTCTGAACTGGGTTCAAACCGGACTTGAACCTTGTTTACATTTGAACCACTGTTCGAGAAATCGGCCCTTAGTCAGGATAACTTTGAACAGGTCCTTTCCCATGAGGACAAGCCCAAAACAGCTTTTTCGGTCTCAGGTGGGGGGGACTTGACGAGTTTAACGTGCTCCAATTCTGTCTGGTGAACGCACAGTCCACGTTCCAAAGACTCATGGAACAAGTGCTCCCCGGACTTACGTGGGAATCATGCCTAATATATTTGGATGATGTTCTCGTCTTCCCCCCTTCTATTTCCATCCATTTCCAACGGTTCGAGTCAGTCTTTCAGAGGCTCCAAGCCGCCAATCTGAAAATCAAGCCTACCCTTGCTCCAACCTGTTGAAGGCGATGATGGTCACCTGTTAGAAGCATTCTTCCTTTGAATGTCAATATATTAGAGTGGCTTGACAGCAGCCATTTTGATCCAACTCTCCTACTTTGCCAATGTTTCAGTGATAACACCACTCTAAAGACACGAATCATTGTGCCATGTGGGTTGCCTTTCTGAGTCAGGATAACTTTGAACAGGTCCTTTGCTATAATTATATGACCGTGGCTCGTTTTCATCTGAATGAACCTTATACGTGTATATTTGGTGTTAGAATTACCCGCATTTTACCATGACAATTTTTATAAATGCTGTACGCATACGAAACATTAACATTCAGTGTCAGAGATACAAAATAGTCAATAACATTCAAAGACCACCAGTGACAATTTGACATCACAGAATAGAAGAAGTGGATGCAAGAGTGGATGGCTTTAGTTTAGAGGACCACCAGCTCCGATGGGAACTTGTGCACCCGTATTTCGGGCTAAGGTTGACTTCTGAGGACTTTTTAAATGTCATAATTGAGTTCCTAGACCCAGAACACCTAGGAAATGACACCAAAACGACCACCGTAGCCAAACTGATAAGCCGATAACGCGCAATTTTCACTTACTCAATTTTTAAAACTTTGCGTGGACCCTGTAAAAATATTACCCGAAACTTTTGGGGTGGCTCGTCCAACCCTCAAAATAGTCCATATGGAGCCTATACACGAAAAGAAATTTAAAATCGCTTTTGGCTCGAAGTGCATAATTCGATCAAAAATCGGCTATAACCTATAAGCGACTACTTTCGCTTTTGGGCAACTGAACAATGAAATCCAGACTGACACTCTTCCAGTTTCGACTAGGTAGCAGCAGGGGTTTCACCAATCCTATCTCATTCTTCAATTAGTTGTCTAAGAACTAGCAATGTCTGCTTCCATATAAAAATCACAGAAAATAGAATATATTTTTGAATACAATAAAAATGTCAAAATTGATATTGAAAAAGTGCTGCCCCCTCGTTTCCCCCCAATTCGGACCCACAAAATATAAGTAGGCCTACTTATTCAAGTTAATATGAGAACAATCGCCTGGTAAAAGCCATCACCCTGGACTGATTTGACATGGAATGACCAATATTCGAGTGACTTTTGGCCTCTTTCGCGCTGACTATTAATGAGCAAAGAACGGATTTCTAGGTTTTTACCTACTTTTTATTTTGTAGGCAGAACACCGGAACCGAAATATCTATCCGTTTCATAACACAAGGACCTCAAAAATCGTAGTTTCATAAAACCTAAAATTGCCTATTATTTTCGGACGTAGGACCTAAATGGCTTATTATCTCCTATTTTCACCTATTTACGCCTTTTTGACGCCATTGTCGTAATATTTTCGACAGTTTTTTACGTGCTTTCCGTTCAAGTCATCCCTCCCGCTTCAACCTGTGAATAGCGAAGAATCTGTAGCCTATAAACATGCCGGATGAACAGGCTCTAAACGACATTTACCTTTTCAAGAATGATCCAGTTGCTTTGTGTGAAGTCGAAATGTCATTTTCAGCTTGTAAAGTTGTGTTGTCACACAGGCATCGCAGACAAATAATTCAAAAAAAACTGAAATATGGAACAACTGCTACTTTGTTACTGTGTTGCAAAATGACATTGCCAAGAGAAGGCTATAATGGACTTGCATGGGACTGAAAATAAATTAGGACCTTCTGGATTTTTAGTGCCTATTTTAACTGTTTTCAGGACCTAAATGCCTACCTATTTGATGGTTTTCTAGAACCTAGAAATCCATTCTTTGTTAATTAGCAATAATGTTGGTACGTGACATGCTTTCATGCGCAATGGTATTTTCCCAAAATACTTTATTGCCTTGCTGGACCTACTGCCTTGTACTCATTGCGGACGGTAGTATTGTTAATGGTGACAGTCACAGGTTATAGGACAGCTCATATAGCGGTAACGACACCACCAAAAATAAATTGAGCCTACCGTTACGTTCCATATCTTGTTAAAGTTCGGTTTGAAGAGATATAGGAGTCCCTGGTCGGCCCCATCTAAAGTTAGTCCGTATATGACCAGAAGTAACAAGACAATATACGGCGCCGTCGCTGTAAAGTATGCCACCTGCGAACAAAGTAGACAACACATATTAAAAGTCGATTCCCTCTGTAGCATCCATTCCGTATGGTTCAAAATGCTCAATCGAAGACAACACACCTTTCCGGCGCTCTTGATTCCTTTCATAACACACAGGAAATTGATGATCCATGCTAGCATCACGCACAGAGATAGGTCCCACTTGGGAGGACCTACCACTCCGAACTCTCTCATACCTCCTGGTTGAAGATCCAGGACAACCTTACTGTACAAGCAGACATAACATACTAGTGTACAGTGC
>JYFJ02005893.1:20000-22258 GCA_000934665.2 Catajapyx aquilonaris
GGAAAAGCAATCTCAGCTCAAACGACCGGGTAGAACCGAAGTTACAGACATTTCAACATGACGTATGGTATACACATTCCATTGCTCCTCGCGGCGGCCATCGATTTATACCAATGGTTGCACTTGTCGATACTCGATACCCTGTTGATACTGTTGGCGACACTGTTCTGGGACGAAATCGAACTCCGGCCCGCTCCCAGTTCTATTTTTGCCCCGGGGTCGCCCCTTCCACCTTCCCGCCCCGATTGTCGCCCCCGGGCAGAATCATAAGGCACGGCAGGGTCTTACATGGTACGTATCACCCCACGGGCAGGGTGACTTGTCACGATGGAGGGATTTGAGGTGCAACAGTGCGACGGGGCGTATTCCTTAAGGGGAGAACTGAGTTTTGACCTTGAAAAAAATCGATTTTGCAATTTTAATATATGTCACAGTGTCAACCTTCCTCTTTTATTTGTCACAAACCGCACTCAAAAATTCCAAATATTAACGGAGATATGCGCGTTTCAAACAAGCGCGGCACACCCTGGCAGCCACCCGTCCACGCCCGTCCCTCCACTCTCCCATATGGACATGCGCATGGGACCCCGGGGTCCCCCAACCCCCACCCGTCTGTCCTCCGCATTTCTGACACTGGTATGGTATTTCGAACACTGTTGTTGTGAGGACCTGGTAACCCTGGAATGGAAATCAGCTGATCCTGAGATGGTCTGGGTGGTACTGAATAGTAGTTGTCGTTCCTACGGTCACCAGAACTTGGTGGTGAACGATGAGTGGGCGTAAGAGAAACAAGAAGAGAGATAGGAAGGGTTCTGTTGGGCGGCCTGCGAAGCGTCACTTCTATGGACACAAGAAGCAGGACACTGCATCGACATCAAAAGACTCCGCAGATGATGTCCCTGGTCCAACTGGTTCAGCACGAAAGGTGGTGGTCTCTGAGATCCAGGAGGATGCCAATTCTTTCAGCGGAAACCGCATTGTGGACCGTGAGGTGTTTGTAAATATGTTGGCACCACTGAGGTGCGAAAATTGTCAAGGACAGGTCTGCATACAAGAGACAGACTGAGGGGGCAGCAAGCCATTTGGGAGGTATAGTGTGCGAAACCTGTGGACCTCTCAACAATTTCAAGACTTGTAAATAAATATGAAAGTTTTAGTGGACTGGCAGTAGTTGAGGCCGCTGCGTACACTGCAGTGGTATGGTACAATGGTGGAGTCCAGGGGAAATTGAAGATCATGGAAGAAATGCAAAGACTATGAACCTGGACTAGGAGATTAACGGAGTAGATGTAAATACAGAAGTGACTAATATGAAATTCTCTCTCAAAACTTTAAATGCAGTTTTCTCAAAACTACATTTTTGTGCAGTTGTCGTAGCATAGCGCATGAACCGCTCTATGGATTGACATGAAGTTTGGAGGGAACATTGCTTGCACGTGTAGTTTAGGACTGAATTAACCAGAATTGAAAGGAAGATTCCCGTTTTTTACATATTTTTCAAAAATTGTTGAAATTTTGTGGTATTTTTTTTTTTAAATTAATAAATTTTGAATTTTTCTAAGTTGAAAAAATAAAATGCTCAATTTCAGAGATTTGGACCATAACCACATCCCATAAGAGTCATTTAAAGCCATGTTTATGTTTCCATGTAGTGTGGTTCAAACCAGAGTCTACGACAATCACCATGATGCGACAAGATGCAGCATCACAGAACATTCCATGCAGCCACCTCAATAAATAATTTTTTTTTAAACTTTTTGTTGGAAATGGACCTCAAAAGAGTCCACATTAAAACCTTGTTACCTATGAAGTCAATTGTTTTTTTTCTAATGAACAGTGAACCATGGAAGTTGTTTAAATTTTGCTGGAAAAAAATTGCCAAAACTCAGTTCTCCCCTTAAGTCCTTAACCCTACCTGGGCTCAACTGGCGCTTCCGAATGCGCATCACCGCTCTCCCGCCGTGACGTCACATGTGGGTGTTGGACGCGCTCTAGGACACGATTCAGGCAGCGGGAGCCAAGGCTTGGCGGGAGCCGAATTTTTTTTTTTTTTGCGCTAGTCCCTGCTGCTAAAGAGCTGGCAGTAGTGACGGGTGCTTCAGTAGAGTCACAGCTAATGAATGATGCAAGTGCAAACCTGCTCACTGTCAGTATATTGCTACAGAATTTTAAGATACAGGCGTTTGAATTAACTCAGAAGAAAATTGCTGCTGCTTTCATGTTCCGAAAATGATTAATAATTAATTCTGGAATATTTA
>JYFJ02005894.1:0-20841 GCA_000934665.2 Catajapyx aquilonaris
CTAAGTTAGCAGTATCTAGCAGTGGGGCGACAATTCTTATCTCTCCGCTACATGATCACTCTCAGGTGTTTTTGTTTTGATAAGCTCAATACTGCAGCTATAGTCAGCTGGACAGTGGTACTGTACACACTACCATGTTTTTAGCATAGTTTGCTGGTACTTGATTAAAGGCGTCAATAAGGTGTGACTCACTGGTAACTGGACCTCGTCAATGAGGAGAGTCATATTTGACATAGTTGTGGCTGTCAATATGCTTTCTGCTGCCTTTGTTACAAAAGAATTTACTATTCAGTAGTCGAGCTACGCTCTGTTGTGAGCTTTTGATTCTTCAATCTTCTCTCTCTGATGGAGGTTGGCCTTGGAATATGCTTATGGGCAAAAACGAAGTCAGATTCCCTTCCAACAATGCCCCTGCTGCATGTAGAGTGGGGACTTCTCTAAGTTCAATTGACTGGAGCTTTCGGCCTTCTCACCGAGCCAGTGTTCAAAGGACTTGACAGCCGCTGGTGTTCCCCTGACCGTGGGATAGACTTTTTATCATCTTCCTGTGATGATCGCTGGTACTGGCTGCTTTAAATGCTTGCTATGACCAGTGCAACAATCTGGTTTTAGTGAGCTTTGGTTGATTGTATTTCTTCACCCATACTAATCCGAACGTAAGACATCAGCGAGTATCTTACTAAAGTTACATGGATTTTCCTGCATTGTAGCACTGCGGCCATGTAAAGTGTTGCCATATGTCATTGCAACTCACTAGCACATGTACTCACTGATGTAAACTAGTGTACATTTTTCGTTTTGGTGAGTTTTAACTAATTATCTTCACTCTAATGATGTAATTGGCTGCCCTTAATTTCTTGTAGCACCAATCCAAGGCATATTTACATTTAAGCTAACTGACGTTTGTATAAAAGTATGTTTATATACATATACCTGCATATACATATACATAACACAAAATTGATATGAGGTGTCCTTCTAGCACTTGAAAGCTCACATGTGATGTGGTGTGATGCTTAATAGTCGATATGGTCTCTTCTTTTAGGTTAAAATAATTGGTGGTCATTTCACTTTGACTTTGCCTGTGGATGTTATGAGAGCCTGCCTGCGAAGCCATGTTCAGTATGTCATCCAGAAAGTTCTGCTTGAGTTTCTTCCGGGAATTGGTGCTTGTAATTGGTAGTTGGAAACATTAGGGTAATGAAAAAGCCGCCATAGAGAGTGTCCAATATCCTACCATGTAATTTTCACTCAGGCTATCGTCCGAACAACATCCTGGGGAAACATCAACACTGGGAACAGCAAAGTACAAAAATATGAAACTTTTAATATCTTGTGGCCTCCTTTTGCTTTCAATGATCTCAGGAGATTGGACCCTTATTGTTTTGTAGGATCTACGAGCTGTTGGCTATGATCTCCACACCTGGTCCCAGAGAAGGTCGTCTCATTTCTCTTGTCCCACTCACTGGCCAAGCATTCAATAATAAGCTGGTTTTGAACAGAAAATCTCACCCATAGTCATCATCTTCTTTTTTTAAAACTTACAATTAAGTTATCAAGTCACGCCTGTCGTGGGACTTTTGAAACTGGAATAATTTCTTTGCTATTGTATATTGGTCCACCAGGTCCGTCCATGCCTTATTTCTTCACAGTTAAATTTCGTAATATAGTCTCAGGACAAACACCTGATATGCTTTACATTGGACTATGTCTTGTGAAATTTTAACAGGTCAACAGGACCACAGGACTGGATGTGGCTTTTGATCTGCTGTGCGGTGTGCCGTACACTGCACTGCCTTTGGCCACCATTGCGTCCGTGAGAGCCTTGTACCCATGCTGGTTCGGAGAAAGGAAAGGCTTACAGGACCAAGAGGGCAGGAAAACCTGCTTGATTCTGGAGGATGTCGTCACCAGTGGAGGAAGAATATTATCAAAGATTTACAAAATGACCATGACATGATACTACCAATAATGCATGATAAGTATTTTTGCTACATACTGTACTGGGACTGGATATTGTATCTATACTACATGTCAACCCGCATATGCATGCATTTTATAACAATAATAATAATAATAATATCACTGACTACTGACCACAATAGTTATGATTCCAGTCACTGAATTATATAAGTAGCATACAGCTTGGCTCAGTGCAAACGTAACGGATTAAAGGGAAATGCGCATAAACTGACATCGATTACCATTTTTCAACACTCCTTTGTCTGTCTCTCCCTGCGCAGGAGCACTTCTTGGTCCTGTGCAGGGAGAGACTTTCCTTGTTTCAAATGTTGTTGTATCAAATTTCAAGATTTTGGCATGATACTTTATTCTGTGAGATGGCTTTTATCAGGCGTGTCAGTGAGTATTACACAATCATTTTCTCTTCATTCATACACGAGAGGATGGTGTCCTTGGAAACTTTTATCTAGTTGTCTTGTCTGATTGTTCCACAGATTCTGAAAGTAATATTATGACATTTATTGCAACTACATGTGGGTCGACTGTCCTGCTTCGGGTTCTGAAGTGCGCATTAAAGTATTCGGTTGCACGACGTTTTCAAATTTGACACAAAGTCATGTTATCATTTAGCCTGTGACCCAATAAGTAATTTTAGCTCACCAATTTAGTGTCTACCCTAGGTGAAGTAAATGTACTGGTCTAGAGGTGATGTTGTATCCAGCGTTGAAATGTTCAGCATGAAAGTACGTTCATTAATTAACCTCAAATAATTTCAGATATTTTTTGTCAATTTTGGGCTCAACAAGTTCCTCCCGTTGCAAAGTTCGTGGTCAGGAGTTTTATTATGATGAGCTCAATACTGCAGCTACAGTCAGCTGGACAGTGGTACTGTACACACTACCATGTTTTTAGCATAGTTTGCTAGTACTGGATAATTGTCGTCAATAAGGTGTGACTCACTGGTAGGATCCTGATCAATGATGAGTGTCATATTTTACATCGTGGTGCATGGTGCTGCCTTTGTTGCAATGGAGGAATTTACTATTCTGAAGTCGAGCTCTGTTGTAAAAGATTCAGCTCAATATTCTCTCTCTGATTGAGGTTGGCCTTGGAATTTGTCCTTTCTCTAATGCAAGTGATTCACCAAGTTGTGATGGAACCAGTGTAATGCCTCACTTGTTGGAATAATGCTTATGACCAATAGAAGTCTTCCACCACTGCCTCTGATGCATGTAGAGTGGGCCTTCTCCGGGTTCGACAGACTTTTGGCATTTTCACCGACCCAACATTCGAAGGACTCGACAGCTGCTGGTGTTCCCCTGACCGTGGTAGACTAAATTATCTTCCTGTGATGATGGCTGGTATTGGCTGCTTTAAATGCTTGTATGGGCAGTGCATCAATCTGGTTTTAGTGAGCCTTTGTTGGTTTTCTTCCTTCATCAATATTTACCTGAATTGCAACATGGAGAGAACCTTACTAAAGTTATTCTCTAGGGTGTAGGCGGATCATTACGTGAATGACTTGTCGTTCCGCATGGCAGAACTGTTGCCATGTCCAATCTAGCCTGTGTATCGGCATTGTAGGTACTGAAATTTACTTCCGCAGCATGACGATTATATGAACTTTACATGAATAAAAATATTTAACATAGTCAAATGCAAATGGCAGATTTTTTTCATACCAGTATGCTCTTGCCAGTGTATCCCTCGAACGATCCCAGTCCGCTCTGGTATTGCATAGTTTCACATGTACTCGCAAGTGTACATTGTTCTTTTTTATGAGTTCTACCTCATTAACGTCACTCTATTGATGTAATTGGCTTCCCTCGAGTTCTTTTAGCAGCAATGTAAGGTATTCTTACACTTCAGTCATCCGAAATGTAGTGATATACTTTTTCCTGCATATAATTATAAAAAAAATCAAAATGGCTGTCATGCCGTGACATTGGACATCAGCAAATGTCTAGGTCCTAGATGTGTGTGACTCTTAATGTCATTGCCGTCGTAGCTGTTGTCCAGTGGCATCAGCTTAACATTTTAGTGCGGCACCTTTACTTTCAGGCGAGGAAAGAGCAGTGTCGGATAGTCGTTATGTGTTCTTTTCAGTTGAAACCAGGTTTGTTGATCAAATCAGCCAGGCCTTCCAGGGGTTTGTTTCGAGCAATATTTACCGTTCCTTACGATTTTCATAATTTAAAAAGTGCCAATTAACCAAAAAGTACCTCTCTAAGCTTACGTTAGTTAAATAATAATAACACATGGGTTGACATTCCGGTGGGAGGACTTCCGTCTTGTTCTTTCTTTGAAAACACTCTATGTAAGTTGGTTGTGAAGCTGATGTGAGTTTTTTTGTGAGCGGCGAAATTGTAGTGTCTGACACATCAGGGCCCTTGTCACATGAATATATTGTATCTGGAGACGTAGGACAAATCTCCAGGATGCTTAAATTCATTACACATTATTAAGCATTAAACACTGTTAAGTAATCTCACTTTTCATACCCCATGATGCAAAACCTGATGTCCTGCATTTTCGATTAAATAAGTCATGGACAGGGAAGCTGGTGTACGTTAAAAAAATCGCAATTACAGGCACATGCCTACAATTTGTAAACCAAAGGCTTTTTGCACGTTCTAGTTTTTAAAATTAAAAAACCTCTGCTGCCGAGGGATATTTGGACATAGGATGTCGTTCTCATCAATATTAACCTTTGCCCTGCGCTCAACTGACCTTGCGTTGAAGCACTGCACTGGTGGAGCAGGCATGTATCGTCTTTCTGGCGCATGTTGGAGAGATGTTCCTTATACAGATTTGTCGTATACTTCCTTTCGTCACACGTAAAAACCCTGCTGTAAGATCAATATGACAGAGTAACGTCCCAATTGCTACTTAATGTCTGTCAGTACAGCGTTGGATTAGGAAGGTAGGTAAGAGATAATGCAGCGGAAGCTTAATCTTGTTCAACCTGTAATGAATATAGCCATGTGTGTCTTCAATATTCATTTTCTCCGTATGGGACATTCAGCAGCATCACACCAAGTCGTGCAACGTTCTCATTCAGTATGATAAATGAAATGTCTCGCAAGAAATCTGAACACGGCCAATTTTAGACGACTGTGACACATGCATAGTGCTATAGGCTCTGTGCTGAGCAAATGGAAGGATATATGCGTATCCCTTCGTATTCCAGGGACAGTAGCTTATACTTCTTGCTGGTTACGGCGACATCCCTGATTTCTAATGGGTACAAACGAAGGTTGACCATCGTATCACCCAGGCGTTTGCAGGGCTTTAATTCGAGTAATATTTACTTCAATTTTATACGACATTCACAGTTTTAAAAGTATCAATTAACCAAAAAGTACTTCGGTGGGAGGACTTGTTCTTCTTTCTTTTAAAATACTGTACGTGGCAATTTTTTGTGAGCGGCGAAATTGCAGATGAGTGTGGAATGTGGGAGTTCGACTACATCGACGCAGTCCTTGTGTCGTTTTGGTTTGAGTTGACGGCCGTAGGGGTCATCAGCTCTTGCAGTGACGCAAAGTATGGTAATTAAATTTCTGCTAATGGAAGTATCATCTGAGGAGAATTGACTGCTGAATGGTCTCAACATACCATACAAACGTGAATATGAAAAAAATTGGTCACCACAGGACGAATCCTCCACCGGCAACCTGGAAGGAGAAGAAGACTTGACAACCATCCCAGAGTTCAAAGGACTTGACGGCCTCCGGTGTTCCGCTGATCGTGGGATACACTAGAATCGTCTCTCTTCCTGTAATGGCTGCTTTAAATGCTTGATATGAGTAGTGCAACAATTAGGTTTAAATGAGGTTTGGTTGGTTTTCTTCCTTCGCCCACACTTACCCGAACAAAACACATGGCGAGTACTTGACTCAAGTTAGTCTCTCTGCGGATCATTACATTCCTTTCCCTGCATAGCATTGCAGAGCGTGTTGCCATGTAAAATGTGGTCATGTGTAGCGGCACTGAACACTGTGCGACACGCCCTCACTATTATGTAAAATCCATATGAATGAAAGTAAACAGATATTTAACAAAGATTTAGATGCAAACGACATCAATAATAATTGCTATCTGCCTTTGCCAATGTATCCCTCGAAAGATCTCAGACCGCGATGGAGTCACTGAAGATATTACAATACTAAGTGTCACATGTCGCAGTTATTTGCTCATCGAGATGAAGGTTGGGACATTGTACATTTTGGTAAGTTTTACCTCATTATTGTCGTTCTAATGATGTAATTGGCTGCCATCACGATCTTTCAACACCAACCTAAGGTATGCTTGCACTTCAGTCAACCGAAATCTATTGATATACTTATTCTTGCATAGAAACTTGTCGCAAGAAAGCTGAACAGGTCCCATTTATGACGACACTAACACGTGCAAAGTGTTAATGGCTCCGTGCTGAGAAAATGGAGGGATATATGCCTCTGCATGTGACGCCCTTCGTATTAACAGCTCGTCGTAGAATCTTCGGAATGACTTGGACTTAGTCTTTACAGCGAAAGCCTCGATTGAAAACGGGTCCAAGTTTATATCACCCAGGCCTAGTAGGGCTAGGGTTTTGTCTCATGTAATATTTAGTTCAATTTTTTGACATTCATAGGTTAAAAAAAGTGTTTGTTAGCCAAAAAAATTTACTAATCTCAGCCTACATTAGTTAAATAATACTTCGTCCTTAGGTGGTATCCTCGGCCCCTGTTTTCGCCCCAGAATGTTCCAATCCTACGGGTAGAGCCAGGGACAATACTCACACGTTGAGCAAGAACCGGTTGTCTCTATTGTAGAAATATATTGCATGTTGATTACGTACACTGTATGTGCATTGATATGTCTATGCTCGTATTGAATCTTTCCAGTGTGCATTAAAAAATTTTGAGCCAAAGAAGTTCTTCCAAATGTAATGTCCATGCTCGTCACAATAATTCTGAAAAAAAGTCATATAGCGTGTGATATCACAGTCTTGTCCCCAGCTTGGAATGTATTTTTTAATGCAAATCTCCAAGGATTCACTGATAAAATACGTGTGGGGTATGAGTGGCTTCTTAAACTCAGACATGTAGACTGTAAGTAACATATCAGATGGCTGGTTTCAGTTATAATTTTTTTCGGACTGATAACTGTCGGAATGTGTAATACAAAGGAATTTGGGTAAAGCCTGAACATTCTTTACCTTTTTTTATATAGATATCTTGTGATGTATACAGTAGCGCATTCAACATAATTATGCCTATCTTAGAGAGTCTATTTCCTGATGTTGATAGTCGCAGGTAGTTCATCTTAAACATCGTTGAAGATCCTCTTGTTCGGGGCTGTTTATGACTGCAGCAAATTTATGCTCGGAGGCTTGTGAATAATTTATCAGTTATTTGTTAAATCGTGCAAGTAGCAATTCGTTTTTTTATCTTCGTGTATTTTATCCCCATCATCATACCGTAAAGGCCATTTCACAAAAAAAAATGTCGCGCGGCAAACGGCGCGACTTGCGGCAAATTTTTATTTATATTTATTGTTGCCAATTGTTGGCAACAATAAAATTTGCCGCAAGTCGCGCCGTTTGCCGCGCGACATTTTTTTTGGTGAAATGGCCTTAACACTTGTTAAACATTTCTGAATGGCATATTAGGAGTAATAGAGGCTCTATGCTGCTACTTGATCACGTCAAGATCGTCCTTCCACTAGGCTTGTTGAAATGTCTGCAAAGATGGACACAAGTGAGCGTCGGAGTGTCCACAATAATTGAAGTAATATTATAAATTATGTTGCGATTCTACAGTACGTATTTTAATATTGCTGGTATTTCTTATTCAATATGGACGTGTTACGTGTTGCTAGTTCACACCATAACCAACAGGTTACACAATTCAACAAGGTGGGCCAGCATTACAGGTCCAAGCGAAGTTTGTCATCATACCCATGCCTTGCATGTGGGTTTGTTTCGAGTCATGTTTACTTCAAGTTTTTACGACATGCGTAGTTTTAAAAGTGTCAGTTAACCAAAAAGTATGTCTCTAAGTGTACATTAGTTAAATAATAATTTAATAACACATGGGTTGGCACTTGCGTGGAGAACTTCCCTCACGTTCTCTCATTGAAAGTATATGTTGCCTGTCTGTGACCCTGATTTAAGTTTTTTGTGAGGGGTCTATTTGTAAGTACGTCGATATTTTCTGTAAACGATTAAAAATAACTATTATATCTAATTATTCTGCAGGCTTCGTTCCATTGTGATGGTGCATGAAATTGTTATCAGAAATGTTTGTTACGTTTTATAATTCCGACTATTGGTCGCTTGGCCTCTGGTGTTCCTCTGATAGTGGGTTACGCTAGATCCTCCTCCTGCACCT
Organism: Catajapyx aquilonaris; assembly: GCA_000934665.2. Classification (NCBI taxonomy): domain Eukaryota; kingdom Metazoa; phylum Arthropoda; class Diplura; order Dicellurata; family Japygidae; genus Catajapyx; species Catajapyx aquilonaris. The sequence continues at coordinate 8,337 of JYFJ02005894.1, forward strand.
CCTGTAATGGTACTATCCACTTTAAACGCATGCTATGACAGCAATTAGGTTGTTGTGGGCCTTGTTTGCCTTTCTTCTTTCCGTACTGCCGTAAATACCCGAATCCAACACATGGTGAGTATCTTTCAAGAGTTATTTTCTAGGTGTGACGACCATTACATACTTCTCATTCCATTGCAGAACGTGTTACCATGTAAATTATTGCCATATGTAGCGACACTAAGGGCACTTATCAGTCAAGCGAAATCTATTGATGGTACTTTTCCCTGCATAGAATTACGTAACACAAAATGGCCATCATGCGTTCTTCTGAAACAGCGAAATCTGTCAGTCCTAGATACGCGTCGCTTTCTTCATGCCATTGCCGTCGCAACCGTTGCCCACTGACGTTAGCGTAACTTTCTAGTGCGGCACCTTTCAGATGAGGAAAGAGCAGTGTCGAATCACAGGACGTGGGATGCTGGATAGTCGTTGTCTGGAGGTAAACTTGTCGAAAAAGTGTTGCAAAGTGTTAATAGCTCCGTGCTGGGAAAATGGAGGGTTATCTACCTCTAGATGTCGCCCTTCGTATTTGTATATGTATGACTTGGAGTTTCTCTATACGGCGACAGCCTCGATTGAAAACGGGTGCAAACAAAATCTGTTAATCTGCATGTTCAAGTGAAGAGTGACAGAATTAATGATTGATTGATTCTAGATGTTGGCTTACCATGGTCGACGACCCTGTCCTTGGTCCGGGCCCTCCCAAGCTGCTAAGGTCTTGGCGGATGGCCTGCTCCGTAAGTGTCTTCCCCGTATTTCGCCCCCTTTGGACTTCTGAAACAAGATTCGGAGACATAATATAATTATGCATTGTATCATCAGTTCAAAAAGAATTGTCCCAGTCATCCTGATGTGTGTGCTGCCCGCTCGACACACACCATGTAACTTACATGGTGTGTGTCGAGCGGGCAGCCCACACGTCAGGATGACTGGGACAGTTCTTTATGCACTGTTGATACGAGCCAAGGAATGCTTTTCATAGCCTGCGACATCAAATCGGCCGTGTTCGAAGAGCTTTGTCACCTGCTTGGAATGTATTTTTGATGGATTTCCCAGGTTAATTTATAAAATATGTGTAAGTGGTATGAGTAAGGTTTTTAAACTCGGACATGCAGACTCCGAGTAACATATATCAGATGGCTGGCTTTATAATTTTCTTACGAACTGATCACTTTCAGTAGTTGCTGTCGGAATGTGTAATTTGGGTATGGCGCAGAACATTCTTTACTTCTTTTGGCACATATTCCATCTCTGAAATCTATTGTAATAAGCTCAATATTGTAGCTATAGTCAGATGGACAGTGGTACACACTGCCATATTTATAGCTACGTCACTGCCCCTGATACGTATGATTCTCTAGTGTGGGGCAGGTCAATGATATGTGTCGTATTTAATGTATAGTTGAGATGGAGATTGCTGTCAAAGTGACAACTCCTCTGTGCTGTCCTTGTAACAAAGGAATTTATATAACTATATCAGTTAAGTAGTGCAAGTAGGAATAAAGTTCTCCTAATTGTGCCTCAGGGCTTGAATTCATACAGCTACGAAAATCACCTCACATCATATGAAGCTATGGATGTTAAGGTTGGAGATCAATTCGTTCTTCTCATTTCCTTCGGCTGCTGCTCTCCACCATCATCTTACTGTAAAACTTATTAAACATTTCTGAATAGCATATTATTAGTAATAGAGACTCATATGATGCTGGCTGCCAGTAACTTGTTTTAGCAGCAATGCAAGGCATGCTTACACTTCAGTTACCCGAAGTCAATATAAAAAGCTATTTGTACATACCTGTACTTGGATAGAATTGCACAATACAAAATGGACATCATGTGTCCTTTATGACAAACCATTATCCCAGAAGTAAAGTACGTATTTGGCTTTAAGTTTCAGCTTTCTTCGAATCCTAATTCACTGCGAAATCCGGATGGCAAGACAATTGCTCTGTCCCAGGTCGACAAGTGGTTCAAGCAGGCGCAGGTCTTCGTCATGATCGAGCCACTGACGTGGGTATTTGTTTCATAAAGTTCGAATGACTTGGGAGTTTTATGAGGTTGCTGATCATATTCCACTAGGTGTCCCCCTATCATGTTCATATAATGCATATTTTTACGTAGTGTGATATCACTTGATATTTTGGAGCTAACAAAACCCCGTATGAAAGCTTCGAGAAGTCAATTGGGGACATTGCATGTGATGTAACGTTCATAGTGCATCGAATATAATAACTTATGTCAGTTACTGTGACTGGAAATTCAACATTCAACATATACCTGGCGTTAGACTGCTTAGAGAGTATCTTTCCTGCTGTTGATAGTCTCAAGTTGTTCATCATGGAAAGGTCTTATCCTGCAAGACGCTTTTGTTCGGGGCTTTTTTTAAATATGACTGAATCAAACTAATGCTCGGAGGCTTATGAATAACTTATATCAGTTAAGTAGTGCAAGTAGCAATTAGTTCTTCTCATTTCCTTCGCCTGCTTCTCTCCCCAATCATCTTACCGTAACACTTGTTAAACATTTCTGAATAGCATATTAGGAGTAATAGAGGCTCTTGAGGTTAGTGTTGATCTCGTCAAAATCTTCCTTTCACCAAGTTTGTTTGCAGAGATAAACACAAGTGAGCGTCGGAGTGTCCACAATAATTGAAATAATATTATAAATATTCTATTTCGCGATTCTACAGTACGTATTTTAATATTGCTGATATTTCTTATTAAATATCTACGTGTTACATGTTGCTAGTTCACACGATAACCACTTAGCCGAAGCGTTTTTATGAATAGTAACAGATTTGACGGAATATGAAATCACATTCTTCATCGTGATGATCATGTTTATGACATAACAAAGGACCAGTTTGTTAGTCCATGTAATGTTATGTACTAATTACAACCTTCGAAAGTGTGTCACTAATCATCAGCTCGTCGTTTCCGTGACGATAAACACATTCGGAAATACGTATCTACTGTTGACCACCCTGCGATTTGTGTACTCACCATGACAACGTTGCCTACGTTATGAGCGAGTTGTTGTCGAAACACTCATTAGTCTTCCAACTTTCGAACATAAAGCACACTAAATTTTCTGCTCTGCGTCACAAAAAGTAAGTACCCTTACACCTTTGGTCATGGGGTCACTTAATTAACTGAGTGAATGTTGCAGATGGCTTCCGGGTCCGCCGATATGACTCTCGCCGAGATGTTCGCCGCTTTCTCTAAGTTCGGCGACACCAAGTCTGACGGAAAGACACTCGCCTTGTCCCAGGCTGACAAGTGGTTCAAACAGGCTCACCTTTTCGACAAAAAGATCACCACAACCGACACCGGCATTTGCTTCAAAAAATTCAAGTGAGAATGTGCCATCTTTTTTTAAGAAAAAGAAACAATGACAGTGTGCACCTAATATAAACAATTTGTGTGTTTGTTTATAGAGTCAACAAAATCACGTACAACGACTTTGAGCATTACATCGACGATCTGGCTACCGCTAAGAAGGTGAATCCTGACGACCTCAAAATCAAGCTGGCAAGCTGCGGTGCCCCTGGAACCACCGGAACCACTGTTAGTTTCCGTCTTTTTTCGTATTGCGTTTCTCTGTCACTCTTGGACTGAACTTATGTACTGTACGGTTATTAGCAAGCCGTTAAGACTGGTGGTGTGGACCGGCTGACAGACACGTCCAAGTACACGGGGTCCCACAAGGAGAGGTTCGACGAAAGTGGGAAGGGCAAAGGCGCAGAGGGACGCATGGACATCGCGGACAACACTGGGTACGTGGGTGGCTACAAGGGTAAAGACACGTTCGACAAGAAGGAGTGAACCAAGTGCGACAATGACGTTATTGCGGCCAAGAAGACTGATGAGGTGAAATTAAAAGTCGGGTGGATTCAAATAAAACTTGCTTGTCTAACGTAACGTGTGCTGTGTTGATGTTACGCCCAGGTTTCTGCCTGTGGTCACTGGGGAAGGTGGGAAACACTTAGGTGGTGTCCAGACTTTTGGGTCACATTGTAGAATGATTTACTGTGCCTATATTTCCATAGAGACAGTCGAAGTCGTTGATTATTGGTTAGGTTGATACAGACCCTTTGTTGTCGGCGGTAATCGCAGTTTGGGACGTCTGGTTCTAAATTCTAGTTTCAAATGGCTTCTGGGTCAGCTGAACCTATTCTGGCTGAGATGTTCACGGCTTTTTCCAAGTTCGGCGACTCCAAGTCGGATGGTAAGACTATCGCATTGTCCCAGGCCGATAAGTGGTTCAAACAGGCGAATGTTTTCGACAAGAAGATCACCACCACCGACACTGGCATTTGCTTCAAGAAGTTCAAGTGAGACATTGTTCCTTGTGCTAAGGTTTGTAATGTTAACACAATAATTCGGCTAATGCCATTTGCATTGTCAGGGCTAATCGCATATCGTACGCGGACTTTGAAAATTACATCGCTGATTTGGCAGCCTCTAAGAAGATGAGTCCTGATGATATCAAAGCCAAACTGACCGGCTGTGGTTCGCCTGGAACTACTGGAACCACTGTTAGTTAACGGTTTATATCTATTATGGATACACTTATATTTTTTAATACTTTTTATGTATAGCAAGCCGTTAAGACTGGTGGTGTTGAAAGGCTGACGGATACGTCCAAGTACACAGGTTCTCACAAGGAGAGGTTCGACGAAAGTGGGAAGGGCAAAGGCGCAGAGGGACGTAAGGATGTGGCGGACGACTCCGGGTACGTGGGTGGCTATAAGGGCAAGGACACTTACGACAAGAAGGAGTGAACGACGAAGTGGTGTCTCGACGGAAGACCTATCAAATGGATGTGATTCCAAATAAATTGACAGTTAATATTTGTGTTTTAGTAGGTTTAGTAGATTATATCAGCCAAAATGAGATGTCGGAAGTAGTCATCAGTTGCCACGATTGTCAAGAAATCTACCCATTTTCTGCGGTCTTTGCCTTATCTCGCTCTATAGGACATGATAGCTGTTGAGGGGTGAAGGTGATGCCTTGTCATTGGCGTCTCTTTTCGTTTAATAATCCCCCAGATAGAAGGATAACTGAAGGCCTGATTCGCCTTTATGCAGCCTGCTACTATTCTCACCAAACTTTGAGAAGAGAAGCACCTCGCATCGTGGACACCTGTTCTTCTTATAAAGATTACGTAGCATTTGCCTCCTCCCATTGTATCAGCCCAGCCTCGTTATTAATACATTCGTTGGAAATGACCTTAATATTGAAAGTTGGTGATTGCAAATATCGAGCTTTTCCTTAGGGGCTCCAATAGTCCTTGTCAATTGGTCGGACATATTCCAGCCAATATTTTTGGTCCACATGAGTCCACTCTTACAAGCAACCAATTTAAAATGGTCCGTTGATGTAAAGTATTGTTGTGCTGCTAACAATATAGAGAAACTCTGCTCCCCATTTCTTGATTTATACCATGTTTGTAATGCCAGTCTCTCAGCCAAGTGGTGTTAACATGAGATGTGAATGCATGTTTGCAGCTGGAGATTCTCCTAGATCTGATCATTCATCGCAGAACGCGGATTCTATTATGTCTTAAGATCTTCCCGCCTGAAAGAGCCCTGGAAATGACTGATCCTCCAAAGTGCAGTTGTCTTGTGACTTTAGTCACAGATTCATGTTGTGCAATTATAATAATGTACTCTCTCTGGCTCTCTGGATAAATGGTGCATTTTTGGCGGCTTTGAAGTCACCTAATGGCGAATAAATGTGAGGCTTGTCGTTATTGTTCGGACTTCATGTCATGTTGCGAATATTTCAGCAAAGGAATGGCGCGACAGGGCTTTGTAATTGCGTTTATAGGTTGGGCATCAATAATACTGGAATTATTTTTGTACCAGTGCACTGTTGTCGGTGGAAAATAATTAAAAATCAACTTTTTTGAGTGTGCCAGTCTCTATTTGGATCACGTTCGTGTTCTCTGTCATTGAAAAAGTCGCTTTGGGAGAGGTCGATATAACTATGAATCTTCTAATAAATCACTCAACCTAAGCATATTCTGCGGTCCCGATCGTTGCCTTATAACACTCTATGTGACTATACGTAATATCTTCTTCAACATTATTTATGGGTAGTTAAAACAACTACAGTGGTTATGCAGTAGCCAGCTCGATATCTGCTGAATATGACAGGACGGTTTATTCCTATTTGTACCACAAGATGGGTAAACACAATAACCTCTTGCCTCAGCATCATACAAAATAATGTGTGACGCCAGCTTGGCATGCACAAAGAAGTTACGAGTAACCCATACTAATTGGGTACACCCCGACCAGATTCGGGCTTCCGGTGGCCATAGCCAGTGTGAGGAAGCTTATAACTTTCGCCTGATTCTATGGACACATAGTTTTACATACATTAAATTAAATTAATACATAAAATAATGCATACATATATTTAAAATTACTGCATATTACTTCCCCCTATGAATCAATAATAGTTATTCGACTGGTGTGAGTGGTTCATTTCTCGACTTATTGTCACTTTAGTTTAGGAGTAATTGAGTTTCTGTAACCATAAACATCAATTTTTCACGACTCTTTATGCTTTCTGCTGATGTCTGGTAGCGCAGATATTTATTTTCAGATTGACATATTCGATCTGGTGCCTTTTTCTGCATTTTTAGGATATTTTTGGCTGCTAAATGTTGGGAAAATGAAGATCTCGTTCTCTCATCAAGTGTGACTTCATTCACACATTTATGTTGTGCAATAAGGATATGTTCGCTATTCCTGTTAGGTTAAATGGTGGGTTTTTGTTGCTAATGGTGAATAAAGTACACATGAGGTTGATTATGTTCATGGAATTTGTAAGACAATATATATGCACCCACTTTTCTGTATATTTCTTTTGTATTCTCTCACATTAAGTGAAACATCAGGCTTACCACCACCAATGCTGAATACGTCTTTTCCGCCCCACTTTACCTGTAACCCATAGATGCAACGTTCAACTGCATCCAGGAAAATAATACCCCTAGAACAGCCCGACTGAGTCGCCACGGTTCCTTTTATCCCCTTCATCGGTGGACTTGGCTGTTTTTGTATTTATTTATCTCAGACCCCTCAGTTGTGCGCATTGTCCGATTATATGTTGAACAGGATCAGGTCGTGATGGTTTAATTTTCTTGTTCTTTGTTCAAATTGGGATAATCCGATTTTTAACTTTTTTGCTGATTTTAACACAAGGGATCAAGGCTCGCTTGGCAGACCTGATGAGTAATATTCTGTTACACTATCGTGATGTGACACCAATTCCACATCGTCCATTGCTGTCACTGATCTCCAGGAATGAAGACAGTCGCAGGAGTTGTTCGTGATTCGGTTCTTACTTACCGTACTTGTCATACCTCTGGGCTGCTGTGGAGCCGAGGTTTTGCAGAAAAGTTGTAGTGAATCCCATTCCTTTTCGTGTGTCAAGTTTCAGTAGTGTGCTTCTGTAAGCGGCTTGTCAATACACTGAAAGGAATTGACGCTTACGATTTAGGTCCTTCACTTTTTTAACTTGCTCAAGTAATAATAATAATAATTTTTCGTCCTCGTGCCTTAATTTGGGGCCATCGATTTTGATGAAGGGACACAAATAGGATTGAGTAAGAGTCCATCTGTACATTAATTCCTATTTTTCCAATGGTATGAAGAAACGAGCAAGGATTACATAATGACCTTTTATCACTGTTATCGTTCGTCTTCGACATTTGAGACACCTTCACGGCATATTACTACGTTTTGTGGCTCATTTTGTACAATATTGATTCGCTGCAGTAGGTCTGCAGTTCTCCCACTGAACGCTTTCTGGTTTCTTAACTTCTGGTAACTTCAGACAGTGGCTATATACAGTGTTGGTCATGCTTCATCATCTCATCTCTTTTCAGACTGACAGTCGATAGGAAGTCGCCTTTTGAGCGACAGTGAAGTAATTGCACGCGTTGCAGAAACTTAATGCAGTCAAACAACCGTTATTGTAACATACAGTAAATAAAAAATGGAATACACGAATTGCGTTGAAAGGATTAGTTAGTACAGTACATATTGGTTTTTATGTCTTAAGTACATTGCATACTTGGAGTACGAGTATCATTTTATCTGAAGCGTCATGCACATTCCAGGGACAAAAATGAGCGGAAACTGTTGTTGTGAGTTAATGGGATATCTATCAGTTATTATTACTATTTCATATTGAAATGTCAGTATAGTTTTTCAAGCAAGAATAACTGCATCTCCACGTCAGAATATATATTATCAATATGAGACTGCAGACTTTAAAAGAGGGTGTAAAGGGCTGACCAGCCAGTGCGGCTCTACAGCCTCTCGTACCCTATTTATTAACCAAGATACAAGAGACTGCAGACTGGAAGTACTATAGATAAGACATGTTTTGCATGCATTCTAGGTCTATTTCAGGCAATTGTTCGTAGAAAGATTTGATAGATAGGCTGGTTGTGGTAACTTCCTTCCATATGTATTATGGCACATCGTCTCTATTTATGCCAATGTTTATGTTTATTTTAATGGTTTTCGTGGCTTGGTTCAGTCGAGGTTCTTCGACATGTGTCTCTCTTATCATACCTTATTAATATGTAACCTGGTTTGAAAAAGTGGATTTTCTGGATTCATGTTTAGGATGCAAAAATATATGCAATGAAATATTCAGAGCAAATTTTGGTTGGCACTAATAATAATCTCTGTTTGGGCTTCCACCGTAAGTGCCGTAATTTTATTCGCTCATTGCGAAGGTGTGGGTAGTATGGTAATGATATCTGTCTAATAAAAAGTACAGTGTCAACGCTTTGCATAAAAGCTACGAAACAACCAAAAAGATAATGGAACATCGGCTGGATCCAAAGCCACTTTGATGGTGGCCAGAAAGGCGGCCACCGCTGGGTCCGGCCAACGAGGAAGTGAAGGTCAATGGGTGTGATGGTAAGATCCGCTTCGTTGTGCCCTCCTTGCTGCGTAGATGTGGACGATCACTATAACCACTTCAGTAGACGCAGATAAGAACGAGGTGAAATCCACCTTAGTGTCGAATTTACAGCACACAACACTGCATGCTCAGCTGCAACAGCCATATGCCTTCTCAATTTAAAAATGCCCTTTGGCGAGTACATAAAAAGTTAATGATTAAAATTGCACTTTGGTTAGCACCTTGTCCAACATATAGTGGGACACTGGGTTAACAGTTGTGAACTATCAACTTTTCATGTAAAGTCATACCGATCTTGACGTCCGCTGAGGTCCTTGAATTCTTCAATTGGCAATTGCGATACTTAGCCTTCGGCGGCGCTTCTTCCTGAAAGTCCAGTGTGTGTACTCTACATGATGCATGTCCTTTCAGGCAGTCATGACACCCTTGTGTTTTTGATGCGGCCATTTTTACTGTTTTCTCCTTTCATGGTATCGAGCTGACCTGAGTATGTGTCAAGATGAGTAATGTGACTTCACTTTCCTTCATGTAGCTGAACAGGCAAGTTCTAACTGTACAATTGACCTTCTCTGTCTGTCCCGTTCCACATGTTAATCCATCATGTGACATAATTATTGTAAATTGTGATGTTGCTTTGCTTCCAGAACCAGGCCTTCACAATCGTTTTCGTTGCCGACCCCAGAAAATCGTCTCGTAATATTCGCGACACCTAATTTCCTATTCAACCCTACCCCCTTCAGCAGTAGTCAATGACAATAGTCTCTAAATTAACACAATAATCTTGTCATTTACAGGCATATTTTTCCAGAGAGACAATAATTTTGTAAAGATACTTTGTTCCCCTACCTCGCGATCCCAAATGGGGTTCTTGTGGAACTGTTGTTTCATACTGACATCTGCACTTGGTGGATAGGTATAGTCAACCATTTTTGGCCCATTTCGCAATGAACAGGGCAAATATTAGTGCCTTATGGCCTCTTATGGCCCAGATTCGTCATTTATGCCGATGTTTGAGTTTCCAAAGGCCGCCCTGGGTGTAAAAGTAGATGAAAATAATATCATTGGAAGATTATAGTAATCAATTAAGTTAATAGACCACGTTATTAATGGTATTTTGCATTTATCATAATTTTTAATCGCAGATTTACCAATACCTCATGTGAAACCAGATCTTTTCTCCCTTATTAGTTTTCATGTGATCCGGAGTGTGAAATGAAGTGTCGAGCTCTCGTCACGACGATTATGCGGTAGATCAAGTAAGGAAATGACAGTATTTGTTAATTATGAAGTGATAAGCGCATCAACAAGTGCAACAATACTGCCAGTCTTAATAGCTTTGTTGTATTTTGTGTATTGTGTAAGGGCTTAAAAGAGCAATAAACTCTTAATATCTGCTCGCCATTATGTGTGACCTTTTCGCAAGTCCGAACGGGGCCAGTCGTCGTCTATTGTGAATGGACATGTCCAGATGAAGTTAGCGCTGCTCTTCTGTAGTCGTCCAGTGTATGTGTCAATGTTAATTTTTTGTCTTCCTGGCGTATTCTTTAACCCAAGTTGTGATTCCCAACTGGAAGAGGTCTGGGTGCTTCTCATACTGTGATGAACCCGGCAGGCCGGATTCGCCATAGATTATTCACCTGACATCGTCGCATCATGACCGCCTCTTCGAATAATTATAGTTTGTTTACTACTGACAATGAGAGGCGGATAAAAAATTAATTCTTGTGATTTTTCAGTTTTTATCTTGCGGTAGACACAGTCTTATGGTTTATGGTCACTGGGCCAATGAAGCCCCGGCATATTATGGCATTGGTGGTACTTTCAGTGTCCTTTAATTTTTGTTCCTGTTTCACGTCAACAATTTGACCTTCGGGCTGCTGGGGATTTGAGAAGGAGTGACACAATTGCACGCACTTGTTTATTACGTGCATGTATAATATCCTACAGAGTGAATATCTCCACAGGTTTCTACGTGAATGTACCTGATGCGAGCAAGTCAATTCAACCAATCATATTTTGCGGTGAAATGACCACTTTACATTATCTGATAAGTGTTTCATTTTTGTCTTTCGCAGTTTATCCTATTTTCAAGGTGTTGGAGTCACCTACGACGCCTATTATGAAGAGTATTAACAACGCCACCTATGAGAATAATCGGTAGTTAGTATTTATATCATTGTATCTCTCGGCGCAATGCAATTTCTTGTCGAACCGATTGATGAGCTTGCTAAGAAAAAACTGTGCCATGAAAGTTAACACATTTATTGCCACCCAACGAAGCGAGCTATTAAATGGCAGGCTAGGGACAAGTTGGGAGTGCAAGAAGTAGGCCTACTGCAAAACAATGAGTTGGCATAGTCACTTACCTAGGCAGGGTTTTCTGTTATTTGGTGGATCTTCCTGTTCTTGCGGAGCTCTTCTGTGTATATTGGTGATGGGGCACACTTGATGGTCGGAATTGCCCACCAAAGGGACCAACGTCGTCCTCTAATTCTAAGGTAGTGTAGGTGGCCCTTCCTCCTCTTGTTCCCCCTGCATCTGTTCTTCCTCCGTCGGGAGCTGGTTGATGGAGAGGCCGTGGTCCGAGTTTTGGTGGTGGTGGAATTTGTCGGTTCACCACAATCCAATGGTAGTTCATCAATATGAAGCCAATACTGTACATATTACGTATTATTTAGTTTGCTTTTAGGAGTTCTAAGAAAATGTAACTATCGGATTGGCTTGTGGTCACATTTTCCTAACTGTGTTATTATCTTTTAAAAGTTGTCTTATAGTTATTTTTGCTTTTGCTCTGTTTTTTGGTGACATTCATATATCCAACTTATCCATGTACTTTATCATTCCTATTTACATGGGAGTTAATAGAATTCACTACTTTGGGCCTAAAACATCCTCCTGCTTTCGAGCACTTGAAAAGACTGTTTTAACTCATATTTTAACCCCTTACTGGTACATGTCATATGTACTATGTATAGCTGTATTATACTATAAGAAATTATTGCGGATTTCTCAGAAACCTTAGCCAATTCTCCATTTTCATTGTCATATTCGTGTTAAGCACCTTGAAATTATTAAGAAATGGTACTTTAATTTCAGGTCCGTGACTTTTGTCAAAATTGGTTGTATTAAACTCCCTGGTTACCAAGTATCTTGCAATGTGGCATCACGTGCAATTTTTATCGTAAACCAAAACCAAAATAAAGCGATACCAGTCGTGTAGTCCGCTCAGGTACTTGTATTGGATTCTTTCAGTGGCAAGACTTGAGAGGCTTAACCCTTGCTGCTTCAAGCATGACTTGGTCATCGTGTCAGTCATGGCAGCCTTGGATTCCGATTGCTCTCCGGATTCGTCTCTTTCTGCTATGTCCCATCGTCCCCAACTGATACTTTCGGCTCTTTTATATCACTTTTGGTATTTCCAATATCATCGGTGAACTCAAGTGTGTCATGAAAGGCATTCAAAATCAGCAATTGAAGCCTCGGACAGTTGGCGATAGGTTTCATGGGGG
>KZ539432.1:0-14104 GCA_000934665.2 Catajapyx aquilonaris
CCAGTTTCCAAAGTTTTATCCTACATGTATGTACATATTCTGAAAGGCCAAGACCTCTACTTTCAGAAAGTGAAAACCAGAACACCCTATCTTGAATATACACCAAACAGTAGCCTTTTTTCAGAACCCTTGCAAGCGCTCGTTTTTGCTCGCCGCGGTGAAGAAAAATGGGTGTAAATCCAACATGGTGGCAGATAAAAAATTAACAAAAATAGTTTTGAGCAAGTCAATATCAAGGCCACCTATGGTGAACATATAAAAAATTAACTAGATGGTCGAGCAACCACCCTGGCCCATTTCACATGGAATGACTCAATTTTCAATGCAGTACACTCACGGTCAGTACATTTCATTGCAAACAGCTAGGTACAGTACCTGTGGGAAAAAGTTGGTATGTGCAAGCCCGTTTGTTTAAACCGTATTTTGACAATTAGCAATCACCTATTAGAGTTGCCTTCACTGTCACTCCAGATCTCCAGTACCAATACCAACTTATGATTTGAGTGCAGATTGGCATGCTTTTAATCTGATAAATACGGCATTATTACAGACTCTTTAAAATCAGAGTATTTTCATGAACCACTAACAAATTGTTGCAGCTAACACACCTTTACCAAATTTTAAGAAGCCTTTTAAAAAAACGATAATTCGGAACGTCTGACTCAATTCCCTCCATTACTACCTTAACCTTGGAATCGTGACGTGCCTGAAAGTGACATTAATAGTGATGTAGGGTCCTTTAGGACGCCATGCCATATTTTAAGTTTTATTACTTTTTATATATATTATATTATATTATATTAATCCGGGGTAGTGCTGACCTCATCAGAGGTATGTAGCATGGACCTTTATTTATTTTTGTCGTGTACATCGGAGCCTTTATATGTAACGCCCGGGCCCACGGGCAGGATGACAGGAGGGGATGTGCAAGGTGCAGTGCAATGTCTTTATGTGGCCATTTTTAGTGAACTCCCCCGGGTGGTTTAGTCTGTGGATATACCACCCGAGACGAAGCCAGAGGTGACCCTTGAACTCAGCACAAGATGAAGGGGGTGTCCCCGGGTTGGGATCGAACCCGGGACCTTAACATCCCTGGGCGCGTACGTTACCGCAGCACCACTTCGCCTCCCCTTAATTTTTATATAATACTTTTCAATGTATTGACTATATGCAATCATTCTTTAACCAATGCCTAAAATAATCGCTAAAAGAAACATACATTTCCTGTTATATACTTTTTTTAAATGGCAACAGTTAATTTTTGTAGTGGAGAGTTTTCTTCCGTGTATGCAGGGAACCATGACGTGGGGTCCTTTAGGACCCCACGAGAGCATGGGTCCAAAAACAATGACTTATCTACATTTTGGTAGGTGTGAAAATTATGAAACCGGATTTGATCCATAAAATTAAGTTTTTTTTAGGAATACACCGAGTTTCAGGTATTAATTATCGTTTCAAGATCACTCTTTATGAAGCACTTTACATTTTTACTTCTTTTGGGGTCCTAAAAGACCCCACGTCACGGTTCCAGGGTTAAGAAACTATAATAAAAAAAGTCGAGTTACAGTTAATTTTGTGGTTTGTGCCTTCTTTACAGGGATAACACAATAACTTTTGTTTTCCAACGGAGAAACTTACATTTAAAAAATGGAAATATCCTGTCCATTTTGCTACCCCAGTAGCAACCCATGGTAGCCAAGTGTTATATAGAGGGCAGAAAATATTCCTAGCATTCTAGGAACAGTATTAACAAGTTAATAGTGTTATTATCTCCGAAGTTGCCTCACAAAAGATGCCTTTGCCATCTTCATAGGCATCTGGTACACTAAACGTACAGCAGTAGGAATAGCTTTTTTTCTCTAGTGTATGGCACTGTAAATATGACTGGTGACAAAAATGAGTTATATTGGGATCAGGTGTCTTTCACTGCGCTTGTTGTACGATAATGCATGATACTATGTGTTGACATTTCCGATGGAGATGTGGACAGAAGCAATGGGAAGTATTATGGAAACTATCTCGTTCATATTCACTGGATACGAGTCCTTGCCACTTACACTTGTTCTGCAGAATCCTACAGTAGCTGCACAAAAATAACAGCTTTGGGCAAAACTTCGGATAACTAAAAGGACCCCAATACTTGAAACACACTGTATCAAGCATAGTCATGTATATGTTACACTAAATCAAATATGCCAATGTAGTAGTCAGTTGTTAAAAGAGTATCTTACCAGACTAGACCTAGAAATCAGCCTCAAACAGAGGTGCTGCCTTCCCCTGATGCAATTACTTGCACTCCCCCAGGCAGCACCTCTGTTGGAGGCTAATTTCTTGTTCAGGTCTGGTAAGATACTCCTTTAACTGACTACATGTAAATGGAACATGGCGTATGATGACATCATACACCATGTTCCATTGCAATTTCATTGTCATTTCATGATCAATAGTAAAATTATATTTAAATTTTTCTATTTTTATTTTCTTTGGCATACCATTAGCAGGGATTAAGGTTGTGTAAGAGGTTGTGATGATTGCGAATTGGCGTGATCATGCAATTGAAGCTTATTATTTTTCTGTTATTTATCGCATGTGCACAGAAAGTGTCACTTTGTAAACCATTCTTCCTCTGTGTAAAAATAATTTTTAGATTGTGAATTAGCAACTACATCGTATGGTGTGTCCAAATGAAAAGGTGACGAGTGTTGTAGCACACACCCCCGGCATGATATAAAAAAAGCCAAGGTGTGCCTATTTGTTAATGGTTCCATACTTGCATTCCCATGTGAGTTCATGTGTATGACATCAGGCATTCTTGAACATGAATTTTTGATAGCTAGCATGTAATTTTGCAACACAGTAACAAATTAGCAGTTGTTCCATATTTTAGTTTTTTACATTATTATTTGTTGGCGATGCCTGTGTGACAGTACAACTTGATGTGCTGAAAATGACCTTTCTACATCACACAACACAACTGGATCACTCTTGAAAAGTTAAATGTCTTGTAGAGCCAGTTCATCCGGCATGTCTATAGGCTACAGCTTCTTCTCTTTTCACAGGTTGAAGCGGGAGGGATGACTTGAACGGAAAAGACGTAAAAACTGCCAAAAAATTACGAAAAGGCATCAAAAAGGTGTAAATAGGCGCTTATAGGGCATTTAGGTCCCAACGTCTGAAATAGGCAATTTTAGGTTTTATAAAACTACGATTTTTGAGGTCCTTGTGTTATGAAATGGATGAATATTTTGGTTCCGGTGTTCTGCCTACAAAATAAAAAGTAGGTAAAGACCTAGAAATCCGTTCTTTGGTTATGCTAGTTCTGGTGATTTTACAGACGAGGGTGGCCAGTGAACCACGTCTGAATGTGATCCTTCTTATGCACATTTGTGAGCTGCACACGATGGTGATAACAGTTTTTCGATTAAGACAAGTAAACAGCCACGATGGTGTCATACGTCCTAAAAAAAGCCTGCGATTGTTGGTTCGATATGTGCGGAATTGCCCCTCAGTTTTGGGGCAAAAACAAGGGTCTATCAATGTGCAATGCCAAAGAAGCCATCTACCACTAATGCATATGAAAATGCAGTGGAAGTGGCAATAAGTTACATGCACAAACATGAAGTTATCTTGAATTTCATTTGTTCTCTGAGAGTTTTCCCCCCAACACTGCCTGCAACATTGCCACATAACATTAACTACTGGTACCTTTAACCATACACTACTTGTTTTCACCATGGTTGAGAATGTGTCAAATCATTACTGGACGAGGCTCATTACATTACAGAAGTTCCGAGGTTACCAGACTTAACAGAATGGTAAAACCAAGGTATTGCATCTTCACATCTTGCAATCAATGCATCTGTCAAGGGACCATGTCTCACTACCACACAGGTTCAAGGGAATGACAATGAGTATACAAAATTCAATAACTTTTTAAGACACTTGTACCTGTATTTCTAGTTTATCATATATTTCTTTCACATGATAATTGTCTGGTTTCCCTTTCAAAAATAGGCGCTCTGGATAGACTTAATTCTTTGCCTAAAAGAATAAATATTTTTGAGTAATAATTTGCTTCCCCAAACATTTCAGATATCTCCTACGATGTTCCAACTTTGGCCTTGGGTACCTGTAATTCCACTGATGATAATGATGGGACTAGTAGCTCCATTTCTTCATCTGTGGGAAGAAACAACAGTGAGCATCACAGTGCGACCAGAGAAGTGAAAATAGGCAATATAGCACATTCTACAATACATTTGGCCTAAAATATTGGACACAAAAATTATGGTACACTGTATATCAGTAGTACAGTAAAAAAGAGCACATCACACATACAGTATGTTGCTAGGATTGCAGCATGTGTGCAGGGCATTGGAAACAAAAAACTCCACAACATGCATATCACAATTTACTGCAAAGCAACCATTTGCAATGAACTGTTAAACTGTGCAGTTAAAAGGAAACACAGTCCACAACAGCCATAAGAAGTGGTATCAGTCGGCATTTTATTTCATGTCATTGTGCTTGCTTATGTTCCAACTCACATATTTGATTTAGTTACTCCAACAACCCCTTCACCATACTTATACTTTTGACTACTTCCAGAATGGCTTGATTAAGCTCTAAGCCTACAGACTTGACAGTGCCTTGTAGAGCTTGCTATAGCTTGCTAACGGAGAGGAAGACCATACCTGAATCTCCACAGCTGAGTAACTCTCTTGGTGAGAAGGAGCATCCCCTGGCCAGGTAAGAGTTGAGCTTGTCAGATGCAGCTAGGATGAGCCCCACATATGGTGGGGAAGGTTTGAGAGGGCGGCTCTGGTACTCTGGATGGAACTGCACCCCAACAAAGTAGGGGTGCCCCGTCAGCTCAACACACTCCATACGCTGTCCACTCTCATCAGTTCCCACAAATGATAGGCCTGCATTCTCAAGGCTTTCCAAAAACCCAGGGTTCACCTCGTAGCGGTGGCGGTGACGCTCGTCAACATGGGCAACACCACCATAGAGTTGGCCTGCAATGCAATTAATTTACCAGCATACGAGCTGTACTCTAGTGGGTCAATCCTAGGGGGATATCTATGGGGTGAGTTTTAGTACAGTGTTGGACATTAATTGAGTCATATTGCTAGCGACATTTTCCGAAGCGGCAGAAGAACGAATCTTGCTTGCACAGCTTGCACAATCCATATCTTTGATTCCTTCTTCTGCCGCTTAGGAAAATGTCGCTAGCAATATGACTCGATTAATGTCCAACACTGTACCTGTGGCCCTAGCATGCCTTGCAAGATATGTCATGAAAGAGCAGTAATTACAGGGTAGTCAAACAAGATGGAAAAAAACCAGGGGATTTTTTGTGTTCTCCACAAAATTGGAGAGTGATTGGTGACATTATTCACCATACATGTTATCCTCTCCATGTTCTATCAACACTCGTGAGGTGGTAGAGTTGGAAATCAGAGCTAGAGCTGACGCAGCAATATCAACATGACAGCATCCAATGGGAGGATGCAAAAGGTGTTTCAGCAGATTGAAACATGTTTCAGGTCTCATTGAATTGCTGCTTTGCCTGTCTGCTCTACTCTTGACCTGCGGTTGTACCACTGAAGCTCAGCAATGCCCAGAGGAAGGCTAATGACAGGATGACTGGAATTCACATGCCTTCCACCATTGCAGTTTCCTTCTCCTGGTAGTGGTACTAAAGGAAAGTTTTGGTCCTTTGGCTAAGATGGGTCCCAAATATTTTTAAAAATCCACAGATTCCAAATAATTATGTATTCAGTCAGTTTTGTTAAAAAATATAGCAAGTGTAAAATTTCATGTAAGATATTATTTTTGAACATCAACACCAATCCCAGCTTTTAAGGACTATATCTGGTGACTCCCTCAGTAGAGGGAGGAAAAACAAACTGGCAAAGCAAGGCAAAATGACCGTGTTCAGAGTCAAGTGTGGTGAAATGTGAATCCTCAGGTTCTCACCCTGAATGGACCCCTGGTGCCAAAGGTCTTGAGACGGCATAGAGGGGTTAGGTTAGAGCATGGAGAGGAGATGGAGGGGGCAAGTAACCTAACCATGCAATGATTCTCATGGGATGTTTTTAACTAATAATAATGGACACTGTAATGGAGGGTCATAATTTAAACCAAAAATATACATTCGTCATCAGTCATGTCAGCAAGCTACTAATAAGGACAATGCACATTTCATGGGCTTACGCAAAATGCTGGCCTTCTGCTGAAACACAGTTCTCCTCCTGCCAAGCCTCATGGTCCCTCCCATGTCCCCTGGATTATGTTCTGGCATGTCCACCACCACAGGGTTAGGTGTTGCCTCATGAAATTCAGTGGAGTTGGCATCCTCCAGCCTCAGAACATGTCGGGAAAATTCCACCACAGCCACCTGCATTCCCAGGCACACCCCCAGGTAGGGCCTTTGGTTTTCACGGCACCACCGAGCAGCTGCAATCTTACCATCAAGACCTCTTCGACCAAAACCACCTGGGAAAGCAAAACATATACTCAGGCATTACCAAAATATTACATTTGCATTTTTTCAAGAACACTGTTTTGAAAATAGGCTATGACAAATAATGCTTGTCCATATACAGGGTGTTCGAAATTTCCTCCTCTTGTTATGGTCCCAAGAAAACTCCTTTCGACCTGCATCTTTGGTTCATTAGGTGCGCCTTTACTTGAAGATTTTAATGCTAGTGCCAGCTCAAAAACTACAAAAAATGACGATAGCTGCTTTTGGCAGCCATCTGCTCATATGCAATTTCTGAAAGTTTCATGCCACCAGGTATGAGCTTACTCTCCTTCTGGACTAGTCATACATATTTATGTATGGGTCACATGGTCTGCATCCTACACATTCAGTGGAAATACCGTAGTGCACAAATGCCATTTAATTTTTGCTTGAACGCATTGTTTTCTGCTTCTGTAGTTTTATTAGTTTTCTGTTTCTCTCCTGCCTATGAGCATGCTTTGAATGTCAAACTAAATATGGAGACAGTCCTTTCATACTTGACAGGAGAAAGACTCTTCGTTTTGTGGATGTTAATTCTTTCTCCTTGCCTCATCTCTCCGCTCCCTCCCCAAGCCTTAAAGAGAACCACCACCCTTCCTACTTTCTCCCAACCTCCTTGCTTTTTACATGCTGACAGCACCAGCCTCCCTCTTGCTGCCTAACACCATCGAAACTGGCTAAACAGATGAGATAATAGAAGACTGTCAGTTATTTGTAAGGGCCAGTTCACACGGGGCCACTTCAGATCGGCACCACAGCCACTGCCTTGGTACTCCTTCTATTGAAAATGAAGAAAATATGCAGGCAAGACCGGACAATTCACGTTCATTCTTTATTTCTTGAAAGGTCGTCGAAAGGACTGTACCATACACTATACCAAGATCTGAGGCAAGATGATTTTTTTGGGGTATTTTCAGCAACTAATGCGTCCCAAATACCGGTATGGGCCTCGACTTCACATATGAAGTCTTCCACATTAATTTCCTTCACTAATTGACCAATCCACAGTGGTAAACTGCGCTTTCCTCCCGGCATGGTGAACTAGCATGTACATATGACTGGACATGTGGGAGATGTGAATGGTCTGTGACAGTGGCTCCATGTGCATGCACCAATACAAAGCAATGGTCCGTTCCCTAGTGGCCTGGGGCCTTGAGCGCTTGCAGACACCGAGACGCTAGGGCCTGCCACTCAGTCGTGTGGTCGAGCAACTCTCATGCCACTCTGGGGCCACAGACGCCTACCCTCGCCACTGCTGTGGCCACGTGTGTATGCTCTCATTTAATCCTGTGTATTTCCAAAGGTGACCATTGGCTGTGGCGTGCGTCCACCACAAAAAGTGGCCTTGTGTGAACCGGCACAAACTCCTATGACAGCAATCTTGACTTTGACAATAACACCTCTATAGCAGATGCACTTTCCAAATAATATGATGTAACAGTCTAGAAAGTGACAATGACAAAACTACACCAAGGACTATACACACAAAATAACACACGAACATACCTGGAACAATAATTCCCTGAGCATTGCACAACTGCCTCCAGGCCTCATGGTATGCAACAGGGTCACTTTTCTTGGTGTCAGGCTCCAAATCTGTAGCAGATATGGAGGTGAGGTTGAGTCGTAGGTTGGCTGCAAGTGAGGCATGCTGCAGGGCCTTGATAACCGATGCATAGGCATCGTCCAGTTGAGTGTACTTCCCAACCAAACTGATTCTGACTTCATTGCAGAGACGATCATGTCTGTCTGCTAGGTCACGCCACTGTGCCATAGCTCTGCGGGGCAATGGGGCACACAAGTTGAGATGTAGCCTCTCCTGTAGGAACTCCACAGCCCCCTGCTCATGCAAAGCAAGAGGCACTCGGTAGATGGAACTGCAGTCAGCAATGCACATAACTTGATCTGGTTCTACATGGCAGAAATTCGATATCTTTTCTTGCACAGAGCGGTCAACTGGGTTCTCACTGCGGCACACTATTAGGTCAGGGCTGATGCCCAGGCCACGCAGTTCACGAACAGATGCTTGGGTTGGTTTCGTTTTGTGTTCGCCAGTTGCACGTGGCTGCAACAATATTACAACAATTCAACTCTCTTCATCAATATGATTACCTTTATTGCTGCTATGCGTTGCACTCAAACAACCACAGCATTTACTCCTACAAGCAATTGTTTTCCCACTACTGCCAAATAGATGAAATTCATGCCTGTTGCAAGACTCCAACAAGTTAATTACAATAATTTAGATGCTCTTTCTGTTCCAACATGAATATGCAAGACATTGTACATTGATGTTGAGATGAGACACCTGCACTTCTCCAGTGAACTAATTTGAATTCATTAATGAAATTAGTCAAGTCATTTCTGCAGCATGAATATAGAGTCGAGATGCTAGTGAATATTTGCATTTTATCAGAGACTCCAGCGGTTTTCCAGTGAACTCTCCCAGGATTTGAAATGTTATCTTCATCTTTTTGGCTGTGATAATAGTACACTACAATAGTGGACATTAATGGTTCTATACTGGCAGCAAAAAAGCGAATTGCAGAGATGAATTAGCCACCAATAAATCACTTTGATTAGCTCTTTCGATACTAGCAGCTTGTGGCACCACACCACTAATGTCCAGCACTGTACATGATGTCAAGCAAAGGCAGGTCCCTCATATCATTACACAAATTGGTTGAATATCATATTTTTGATTCACCCAACCAGTTGATGATTGAACTTGTAAAACCCTACAGAAGGTAAAACTTTACTCACATATGCTTTAGAAAACTGTTCATGAATCAATTTAAGCCCAGGTAGTCACAAGTGGGAAGGAAAGGGTAGGGAGCTCAACTTGTAAACCAACTCTGCATTGTAGGTAAACTGAGTTCAAGAATAATGCAAGTGGCAATATAACATATTATGCAATACTTGCTATTTACCTGTGGAACCAAGGACACGTGAATGTTACAGAAATTTTCCTTCTTAACACGGAACTGAAATTGTCGAAAAGCTTCCACAAAAGGCATCCCTTCAATGTCGCCAATGGTCCCTCCTTGCTCAATGATACACACCTGCAATAAAATATAACCTTGTAAAATATTCCACAAAAAGATAATCTTAAAAATAAAAGTCACAGCTCGACATCCCCTGATACTTCTAATTATTTTAAGAAAAAACGTCTAACTCCAAGGTTTAAATGATAACCAAAGAAAGGATTTCTAGATTAGAACACATTGTCAACCATTTGCAAGACTCAAGGTGCTTTGTGACTGGTTGTCATTCACAATGTGACCCAGACATTTAAAATGTGCAGGTGATAGCAAAAATCCTGACTTATCACTTTTGTCACTGGATAAGGAAAAGAATGTTACAGGTTCATCTGTCACAGATAAAATCACCATCCTGACAGTTTCATGCAGACAGATAAAAACATCAACGAGAAAAACTTTCAATAAGACATCATTCTTCCTTGCATATGGGGTGTATCAGAGTAACGGGTCAAGCGTGCAAGGGGTTGCGTAGAAAAATCGTAGGTGGCGATAACCCTGGTCAGTTTTATAAAACAGTTAGCATTAAGGTAGTAATCGATTTTTTTCTTCCCCTATGACATCACATCCTTTCTGTTTGAATTGAAAGGCAGGTGCTGCGCGTAGAGAGGCTCTCTAGCCATGCGGGTTGCACTGAACAAGGCGCTCTCATGCTATCCCACGCAAAGCATGGGGCCGTGCTTAGGCCTCAGCAACTCCTCTCACAACCTGCCCATGCAGCGGTGCATCGGGAAAAGGCGGAGGATGTCGAGCACAGGTCTCTAGACAGGCATACTGGATAGTCCTCATCCTCATCGAAAAATCGCGAAAAACGTTTCCTGTGGTGGACAGACGGATGCATGAGGCCAGTACATTGCCAGGCAAGTGAGATACAGCAGGTACGTACAGTAGTACAGTGTGTTGTACACCTGTACTGTAACAGTAATGTATCGCACATCATGACAGGTGCCCCTCGTACTGCATTTACCATGGCCCTGGAGGAAGACGTTCTGGACATGGTAGCCACAGATCCATAGATCAGCACCCGTGAAGTTGGTCGTAGAGTGGACAACAGTCATTCCAATGTGTGCAGGATCATCCATGAGAGCATCTGAGCGAATGGGCACCAGTTCCAGCAATATAATATTATTATTATAATAACGGATACCCCGTGACAGGCCTTGGGCCTCTCAGGGGATCTTCTTTTCGTGAACTGACTTTAATCATTAGGGTCATTCCTATGTGCCACAGGGATCATGAACCTTACCCCCGAAAAACGCGATTGGGGTGTTCCCACATGCCCTTCCTCCACCCGAACGCGTTTACGAAGGTGACTGTGGCAGCCAACTTGCAGAAGTTGACTGCCAGGTTCCGAGTCATGTTCCTGACGTCACTCCCCCCTCCGGACCGGCTCTTAGCAGAGCAACATGACGGCTCTCTGCTTGGCCCCGTCTGCCCCCACACTCTGCAGGCAGCCAGGACCTGTGTAATAGCGTAGATAGCATGCCTCCATGCTATTACAGCCAGACCTATCGTAGAGTCACCTGTGCCTTTGTCCGGGAGCCGAAGCGAGAGTCATTTTTTCGCCAGGTAGGTGGGCGTGGTTCCAGACGACTCCACCAAAGATCACGAAAAGTACGTGGCCCGTGGAAACAGTCACCAAACGATCCTGATTGTGCACCTCAGAAACGTGGTTCAAGATCGAGATTTTGTGGCACGTGGGAATGACCCTATTGCCTTCGTGTGATGGATTTTGATTGCGGGAAATGGGAGAACCCCGAGAAAACCCACGCGAACACGGAGAGAACCCATCGAAACTCTATCCACATAAGTATCCTCTGCGTGACCCGGGGATCGAACTCGGGACCTTAGAGGTGGAAGGCTGTGGCACTAACCACTCCGCCACCGTGTCACCCGTCACTAGTTCCAGCATTTTCTGGAGTCACGGTATGCGTACAGTACGTATACCGACTTCACGGGCGCTGATCGATGGATCCATGGCTACCATGACCAGAACGTCGTCCTCCATTGCCATGGTACGTGTGGTACGAGGGGCACCTGTCATGATGTGCGATACAGTACTGTTACAGTACCATACACTACTGTACACAGGCATTATCCAGCCAGTGTGTAGTGCTGTACTACAGTACATGTGTACAACACACTTACGTACCTGCCGTATGTCGCCTGCTTCGCAATGTACTGGCCTCACGCAGCTGTCTGTCCACCGCAAGAAACATTTTTCGCGATTTTTCGACGAGGATGACATCTACCCGGTATGCATGCGGTCATGCCTCCCTGTCCAGAGACCTGTGCTTGACATCCTCCGCCATTTCCCGGTGCACCGCTGGGCAGGTCACGACGAGGAGTTGGCGAGACCCAAGGACGGCCCCATGCTTTGTGCGGGATAGCATGAGAGCGCCTTGTTCAATGCAACCTGCAAGGCTCAAGAGCCGCTCTACGCATGGCATCCGCCTTTCAATTCAAAGAGAAAGGATGTGACGTCATGGCGAAATAAAAAATCGATTACTACCTTAATGCTAACTGTTTTATAAAACCGACAGGGGTTATGGTCACCTACGATTTTTCCACACCCCCTCTTGACCCATTACTCTGATACACCTGTATATGAGATCCCTTTAGGGCCACTTGCATGTTCAATGGTAAATCTATAACTAATGGTTGATCCATGTTAGTCACACAAGTTTAATAACTTGTCCTGGATTTACTATGGATCATGCAACCAACCCTCAGACACTGACAAAAAAATCATACCATTGCATTGCATTGATTGTCTATTATCTTGGGGTGAATTTTCCACCCAAAATATTAATCAGAAACGAAATCTCTGACCAACCTCTGGTTCCAATCCATCAGGAGTCACTACCTGCCTGGCCACTCTTTCCACCCATTCCTGAATCGCATCTGTTATGTGTGGCACCACTGTAATTAAAAAGTCCATCACTCTAACTTGCTTTAGACTACAGAAAAATAAGTAAGGCATGCAGCCCAAGCAAATTAGTAAGAGTCTGCTGGCAGCATCATCCTGCATTTGCTTTGCACAATGACAAGCTGGGGAAACACACCATTGCTATACTAGCAGTTTGCTATTATGTTATGATCCTGCTCCTAGGTTGTATACTTTCATGCTTTCCAAATGGTCTAGTGAACCACATGTGACAAAGGACTGTTGTCCAGCTGCTGTGTGTCCATCATCTTGCCACATCTCTTACAATGTCAATTACCTTGAACAGTCTTTCCAAGATAATCCCCTTTTCTCTCACGGCTGATCACTTGCTGGTAAATTTTCCCAGTGGTAATATTGTTATCTGAGTGCAGGGTGACATCCAAGAAACGTTCATAATTTCCAAGGTCCAGATCAACCTCACCTCCATCAGCAAGTACAAAAACTTCACCTAAAACAATTCCACATCAATCAATCTCTTGCCTTTTATAATTCCAGTATATAATTACAGTTAACGATCAATTAATTCTAGCCACATTATCTTACCGTGCTCGTAAGGAGAGAAAGTTCCAGCATCAATGTTGATGTAAGGATCTATCTTGATAGAGGTGACCCTCATGCCACAGCATTTCAGAATGGTGCCCAGAGAGCTGGCGATGACTCCTTTGCCAATCCCACTGATAACACCACCAGTCACAAGGATGTATTTCATAGCTCTGGAAGCGATCATGGCATGTGGAAAACACTGGCCTTTTGTTGAGGGGAAAGCAAAAAGTACATTGATAGTTTCCCTGCTTGAATATCTCCCAGTAACTAAATTAATCACAGAATACGCGTAACAAGAAAAAAAGATCAACTGACTACAATGAGCATTATCTTCTGCTACTCATACACCTAGTAGGTCAGAGCATATTCTCATGAAGCAGGTAATTAGTCACAAACACATAGGTACGTTTACACTCTGGGGGGAGATGCAGTTGACATGTAATCCTGATGTGAAATATCCATGCTCTGTGCACATTTTGATGTACATTCAATCACATCTCCTCCCAGAGTAAAGTCTGATTCAATCATAATTAACTAACAATTTCAAGCTACTGAGCACTGTGACATTTTTTCTTTATGAAGCATATCGTAATCTGACAGATTTTCAGCAAAGGTATTTAAACCAAGCTTTTTAAAAATTTATGTCTCAACGTAAGAACTAAAGGTAAGGGCAAACATCTGAGACCCCAATTGCATGAACAGCAACAAAGCCTGGATTATTTTGTGCATCAAGTAGCTGCATGCAGCAATGTATTAGGTGAACCAAGAGATGGATGAAAATTGAAAACTTCTCCATAGTTTTAAAAATATTTAGCGCAGGGCCTTTATGGTCGGGTTGCCATAACTCAGTTTTTAAAATGCTAGCAATTTAGGAGATGGCAATGTTTTTTTTTTTTTTGCTTTGTTTACTTGAATCACTACACTATACAGGTCTGTATATCCATTTCAAAAAGAGGGGTGATGGGAAAGAATTGATGGATCAATCACCCCTGGTCTGCAATCAAACCCCAGTCTTAACTAAGAATACGTACAGCAGTGGTTCCTAAC
>KZ539433.1:0-19001 GCA_000934665.2 Catajapyx aquilonaris
AACAGACTTCACTTTTCGCATCAACCATGTGGTTTCTTGCCCTATGCCAAGTGTCATAGGGCAACTCAACTTACAGCAAGTACCGTTCCCTTGTGAGTGGCGCGGAGTGGCAAATGCAAGGCAAGAGTGCAGTGGTTTGAACCTGGTTGACGGGTTTTTATCCTTGCGGGTTGCACTGAAAAAGGAGCTCTCATACTACACCAGTAGGGTACTGAACGTACAGTACCCTACCTGCATAGCATGAGAGCGCCTTTTTCAGTACAACCTGCAAGGCTAAAAACCCGTCAACCAGGTTCAACCCAATGCATTTGCCTTGCATTTGCCACTCCACGCCACACAGTTCGAACAGAAAGTAGGATAAATAAATTGATTACTGCCGTATTTCTCATTGTTTTATAAAAACCGACCCGGGTAGTCACCACCTACGATTTTTCCCCACCCCCTTGCGGGCACTTGACCCGTGACTCTGAAACACCCTGCATATGTGTCAGGCACAGTTTTTGAGATGTATTGGATTTACTGCATTTACTAACATACAGTACTATATATTAGTAAATCCAGTATATCTCAAAAACTGTGCCTAACAGCACAATTCTAAGTGCAGATTTGGAATCAGGGCGAAAGGTATTATAGGAATCACTATTCACATCTTCAGAAAGAGCAAACAGGTTTTTTGGAGAATAGTGAATTTAACGATATATCTGCAAAACATATGTATTATTTTCTCGCAAACCATGCATAACCCAGGCCTCGAACTTGACATACTGAACCTTATGTCAGTCACAACTAGTGCTACCAAATATTACTGATGTAACGCAAATTCATTACTAATTGTTGAGGTCACAATTCTTGGGCATGTGACTGAGCAAGTGACCAATGAAATGCTATAAAAATTTATTTTTACATTAGAGGAAAACCAATTCCACAGGCGAATTTTCCTGTTGTTTCTCTTTCTTTTGATATATATGTTTTTGGTGACCCTTTACGAATGCTCGTGTTGGCCCTGAAAAGGGGCGTTGGTAACGTTGGTCCTGAAAAGGACCGGTTGTCTGATGTGCTGCGGAGCTCGGAGGTCTGTACTGATGTTCCTCGATGAAGGCTGCAGACGAAGTGGGTTGCCGGCACTTTGGGTGCCGCTTTTATGGGAAAGGCGCGGACCTTGTGGAGGTCAAGCCAGAATGGCTCGATTCTGGCCTTGAAGGCTTTTGGCAGGAAATGAGCCAGGGAAAGGAATGGTTAGGAGGCCAATGAGAGTCAGGGGAAGTTTGTCGGTGAGATGAAGCCGGCAGGGCAGGGCTTGCCTGCCGGCTCACCATATGTTCCTTGGGGTTTGACCACTTCCACTAACCGAAAAAAATTTCTCTAAAAAGGCCTCATTTTCAGCCATTTCCAGATTTTTGAGATTTTTTTCCTCGTCATGGTATTTCACAATATGGCTGAAACTCCATAAGCAGCATTAAGGAATAGGTGAGTACATCTCTCATTATTTTCACCAAGATCCGAGACGGTCTAGCAACATTTAGGGCCACTTGATTCGGAAAGTCTCTTAGTAAACCCTTCCAAACTTTAAACCGATATATCTCAAATGCTGTGCCTGAGAGCACAATTCTAATTACAGATTTGAAATCAGCGGTAAAAATATGTATTGAAAAACATATCATAACCTGGGAAAAATCTTTCCTTGTCAAACAGTGTCATCTACCATCGTCAGAAAAATTCAATTGAAATTCTGGATGATTCCTAATGCTTGTCATTTCAAATTTCCTGTCCATGTTTTCAATCCTCAGAGCAGACATTTAAAAACTGAGATTTATACTTTTTCATCTAATTATATTAGGAACAACTGCCAATAAAAATTATTATGGGCAACAGCAAAATGAATCCTGGAAAGGGACCTTTTCTGCTATCGAAATGTTAAAAGTCTGCATCTGGATATGGAAGGTGATGCCAGTTTTGGTAGCAGGAGAAAGCTGGTGTACTGACAGCACAATTGGTTTAAATATGTTTAAACCATGTGAAAAATCTTTGCATCCTACACAACAACTGTGTCTGATGGTGCCCTTGATAAGTGTAATTTGCCTGGGAAGACTTGAGGGGCACCACCAAAAGCCAAGAAACAAAACCCCATCCACGATCAATTTTTCTGGCCACTTTATCTCCTGTGTGTATAGTCCGGACGCTAAGAGCCAATTTTGAGGCGAACCGTTCACTTTGTGAAGAAAGCATGAAATTTGGCATAAATGAGGCATAAACCTTACTCTTCAAATACAGATGTGGAGCCACGCGAGATTTTGCCCCGGAGGCGGGTTGGCTACCCTGAAGCGAGTGAAAAGTCTTTTTCTGAGCGAACTATGCTTCTTAGGCGGATATGTGCCAAACAAATGTTGTGGGGAAACATGTATCCTACAAAAAGTATATAGTAACTTTTCCCCGTACGGCCCGTATTTTCGGAGCTACAGCGACTTGAACCAAATTACGGGACGAAAAAAAAGTCAACCGTGCATTGGTGAAATTTGGTAGGAATGTCCCTGAGACCATACTCTTCCAATCCAGATATGGTGCCACGGCCGTTTTCGCCCTGGAGGCCCGTAATTGCGGGTTGGCTACCTTGAAGCGAGTTGAAAGTATTTTCTGAACGAACTATGCTTCTCAGGAGGAAATGTGCCAAACAAAGGTTGTACAGAAACATGTATTCTACAAAAAGGTATAAGTACCTTTTCCACGTAGAGTCCTTATTTTCAGAGCTACAGTGACTTGAACCCATAGTCATGGAATTAAGGGAATTAAGGGTCAACAATGCACTTTGGTGATGAAAGCATGAAATTTGGTAAGAATGTCCCTGAGACCATACTCTTCCAATCCAGATGTGGAGCCACCCCAGTTTTCGCCCCGGAGGCCCGTAATTGCCGGTTGGCTACCCTTCAGCAAGTGAAAAGTATTTTTCAAGTCGCTGCAGCTCTGAAAATAAGGACTCTACGTGGAAAAGGTACTTATACCTTTTTGTAGAATACATGTTTCTGTACAACCTTTGTTTGGCACATATCCGCCTAAGAAGCATAGTTCGCTCAGAAAAAGACTTTTCACTCGCTTCAGGGTAGCCAACCCGCCTCCGGGGCAAAATCTCGCGTGGCTCCACATCTGTATTTGAAGAGTAAGGTTTATTCTACATCTATGCCAAATTTCATGCTTTCTTCACAAAGTGAACGGTTCAAACCCTTACCTTCCGGACTAGTAGGCAAACAGCCGGCAGTGGCCTAGTCATTCACCCCACGGCAGGGAATATTCCTCCCTGCTCAGCCCCCCACAACTCCCTCTCTTTTCCTGTGAGCTTAGCAAGTCCCCTATCCCCGTATGTGGAGTCCCGCATACCCGTATGTGGAGCCCTGTACCAAAAAGCATTAGAGCGGACGACTTCTGAACCGTACTGAACCTATCTAATTGTGAATTCCCATTCAGCTCCAGTTTGCAGAACCACAGCACTAGCCACCCGAATATGATTTGGACCGGTCCAAATCGCATTCGGGTGCTTGGTGCTGTAGATCTGCAAACTGGAACTGACTGGAATTTGACGCTTTAGGTAAGTCCAGTAGATTCAGAAGTCGTCCGTCCTAATGCGATTTGGTACAGGGCTCCACATACGGATAGGGGCCTCACTAAGCGCATGGCCTTCCCCATATGGCTAGGTAGGGAGTTGCTGGGGACTGTCCCTACTATGTCTTTATATTTAATTAAATTATATTTCAAATTAAAACAAACACATTTTGCTATCTTTTGGGTAGTAACAGTTTATGAGGTCTGGAGGAAGCCCTCCATGCTCAAAGCAAGAGGTCGAATTCTTTTCACTGCAAGAGGAAAAGAAACCAGAGATCAGCAATATTTGTACAGGCAGAATTTTAACTTTTTTTTTGTTAGCAGTTTGTGTTGTTTTATTCTGATGATAAGATGAAAAATTCCCATAGAATTCACCCACTTTTTAAAGGAGTAAACTCTAAAAGCTGTTGCAAAGGCTACCAATTAGATATACAGGGTGTATCAGAGTCACGGGTCAAGCACGAGTGAGGGGGTGAGGAAAAATCGTAGTTGGCGATAACCCCGGTCGGTTTTATAAATCAATTAGAAATAAGGGAGTAATCGATTTTGATTATGGCGTGACGTCATGTCCTTTCCGTTCAAATTGAGAGGCGCGAAAAAGCGAGTACAGTGCGCCCAGCGGCTCTCTACCCGTGCTGGATCACTGAACAAGGCGCTCTCATGCTCTCCCGCCTTCCCACGCAAAGCATGGGGCTGGGTTTGGACCTCGGAAACCCCTCTTCACGACCTGCCCATGCAACGGTGCACCAGGAAATTGCGGGGGATGTCGAGCACCGCGATGTCTCTGTACAAGTGTACAGGCAGGAATGACAGTAAGCATACTGTGTAGACGGCATCCTCATCGAAAAATCGCGAATAATGTTTCTCGCAGTGGTCAGACGGCTGCATGAGGCCGGTACATTGCGAGGCAGGCGAGATACGTCAGGTACGTGCAGTTAGTACAGTGTGTCGTACACCTGTACTGTAGTACAGCACTGCACTGGCTGGATAATGCCTGTGTAAAGTAGTGTAGGTACTGTAACAGTACTGTATCGCACAATGCACCTCGTACCGCATGTACCATGGCAATGAAGGAAGACGTTCTGGACATGGTACCCATGGACCCATTGATCAGCACCCGTGAAGTCGGTTGTAGAGTGCACAGCATTCATTCCAATGTGTGAAGGAGCATCCATGACAGCATCCAAGCGAATGGCTGCCAGTTCCAGCATTTTCTGTAGTCACGGTATGCGTACTGACAGTACACATACCGACTTCACGGGTGCTGATCGATGGGTCCATGGCTACCATGTCCAGAATGTCCTCCTCCATTGCCATGGTACGTGTGGTCCGAGGTGCATTGTGCGATACAGTATACTGTTACAGTACGGTACACTACTGTACACAGGCATTATCCAGCCAGTGCAGTGCTGTACTACAGTACAAATGTACAACACCTTGTACTAACTGTACGTACCTGACGTACCTTGCCTGGCTCGCAATGTACCAGCCTCACGCAGCCGTCTGTCCACTGCAAGAAACATTATTCGCGATTTTCCGATGAGGATGATGTCTACACGGTATGCGTACTGTCATTCCTGCCTGTACACTTGTACAGAGACATCGGTGCTCGACATCCTCCGCCATTTCCCGGTGCACCGTTGCATGGGCAGGTCGCGAAGAAGCGTTGACGAGGTCCAAACACGGCCCCATGCTTTGCGTGGGAAGGCGGGAGAGCATGACAGCACTTTGTTCAGTACAACCGGCATGGCTAGAGAGCTGCTGGGTGAACTGTACTTGTCTTTCCGGGCCTCTCAATTCGAACGGAGAGGATGTGTCGTCCCGCCGTAATCAAAAATCAATTACTCCCTTATTTCTAATTGTTTTATAAAACCAACCGGGTTATCTACACCTACGATTTTTCCCCACCCCCTCGCGCAAACTTGACCCATGACTCTAATACACCCTGCACCTACCACCCATCAAACAACCATTTAACCCTTCAAATGTTTCAGCCACACTCACTTGTCTTTAGGCCTGGGTGCCCCAAGAACTGACTCTGAGCCACTGGGACACCTCAAGACTACTCTCAGATATCCCCTCTGTCCATGTTTCACTGTCACTCTGGCCTGAGCATACTCCAGGAGGCGCAATCCAGATGCCTTTAAATCATCATCAGCCACGATCACACTAGTCTCCACTCCCTTCTCACCACTTGGAATATCGACTCCCACTTTTATTTCCTTTGCACTGTATGTTGCCATGAAAGGTACAGTCTCCCACACAGCAGCAGCTGCCACCATCCTCCATGCATCCACAACTCCAAAGCCATGCTGGTAACTGTGGTGCAATCCAGCTGAATTTGTGACCCATCCATTACCTTCAATCTTAACCGCAGAGAGCACTATAATGTGCTTAATATCTCGCCATGTCAAGCAAGGTCGAACTTGCAGCATCAGCGCTATAATTCCAGCTACTAATGGAGCTGCAGCACTTGTTCCCGTGTGGTGTATTGTACAACGGTCATTTTTGCCCCCACCACCCCAATCAGTGGTTACAATGTCACGCAGGCCAGGGTCACCAGAGCTGAATGCAACAGCCAGCATGCAGGCACACTCTTCAGCATAGTAAGGCATGCGTCCCAGCTCATCCACGGCACCAATAGTGACAGTATACACTGAGTTTGCATATCCATCATAATTGCAATTGTCTCCATTGATACCACCATTTCCTGAAGCAACCACATACACCGTGCCATAACCCCCTCGACCCAAAGCAGTTCCAATGGCTAAGGCCTGCCTGGCTAAAAAACGAGGACCATCAACAACCTCGCCATCATCATCAGGTCCCCAGCTGCAGGAATAAACAGCATTAACTGAGCGGCCACGTGCAAAGGCAGTTGCTTCCAGGCTGTCTGTCATGCGGCCATCCAGGACACGAATTCCAGACACATGGGCACCATATGCTACACCCACTCCACACATGCGGTTGGGAACAGAGGCAATCTCACCAGCGCAACGGGTGCCATGTTGATTCTCATCTGAAATTTTAAAATGCCACTCTTAAAAGGATGAAGTGAAATGACGAGCATTTTTGAAAGAAATGAACAAGTTATTTCAAATATTAGGATGGCATGAATTACAAAATATCATGCATTTACACAGTCATGTACAGCTCCAAGGCATATTTTAAAGCATGGGCTATATTACTATACTCGTGCTATAGACCTTGCAGACAATTTCATGAATGCACAGTTCATGAATGATGCATAACTGTACATGGATGAAATGCTGAATTAATACCATGGCCTGAACCTGGATATGAAAGGAGAATCTAGGTCAGAATGAGATTTAATTACGATAAGGGAATCAGTTACCTGACTTTACAAGAAATATTTCGGGACCTGTCTCTGCATTTCATACTCAAATTTTCTGATTTTCCTAGCTTTTTAAGAAAACTGTATATAGGCAATATCCAACTCTTGACAGTCCTCCAATTGTCTTGCTGTCATAACCGAGTGCTTATTCCTGCATCATTTTCTTCAAATATTTTCATTGTTTCAATACTCAACTAGGTCAGGGAGCATATACTACATAAGAGGCGCAAACATTCGATTTATTTCGTCTCTCTGTTTATAGGGCGTTGCCAAGGCTGGCGGCCATCTTGAAGTGTGTGGTATGTCAACGAGGTATAAATAGGGTACAGGCAGGCCGTCAAGGTCCGCGGGGTCCGCCATCTTTGATGGTTTGGGCTGCCATGGCAATACACGGCAATAACAATTTACTTACCCATTTTCCAATATCGAATTCAAATTCGCGCGTGTTCTTGCCGTGTAGTTGCCATGGCTGCCAAAACCATCAAAGATGGCGGACCTTATTTTTGCCTGTACCCTATTTATACCTCGTTGGCATACCACACACGTCAAGGTGGCCGCCGGCCTTGGCAACGCCCTATAAACACAAAGACGCGAACAACAAAGGCGCGGACAGAAGTTTGTGCCTCTTATGTAGTATATGCTCCCTGACTAGGTGTAGAATTTCTTGTTGCCAATTCAATACCACTATCAAAATTATGAGCAACTTCTGGTCTAATATTGCAGTTGATAAGTCATGAAACAATTTTTTGCAATACAGGTTGAGAATCCTTTATCCGAAATTCCAGAAACCACAAACCTTGAAAGTCTGAAAGTTTTTTGAGTGCTGACATGATGTGCTGCAAATGGAACATCATGCCAGCACTTACTAGATGTCAATATACATATAGAGTGAAACCTGCCCATTACGGACCCTGGGTATAGCGGAAACCTATCTCATGTAGAACTTTTTCTGGGAACGGGCGTATGCATAGGGCATGCAATGTGTTTTTTGACAGATATTATGGAACCTGCCCAACGCAGAAACAGCAAAGAGTTTTGGCTCCCTTCAGAGAAAATCTCTGTTCATAACAGAAATCAAAAGGTTCACATTATATCCTGTGAGTCACAAAAATAGAAATTACAGCCTGGTTCACTCTCGGCCCTCCCAGGAGGCCTCTGAGTAACCTTTTCTGGACCATCCAACACCATACTGTCTCTCATAATTGCTGGAATTGCTACAAGCTCCTCGCCTTGAAAATAGGCATATTGGTCAGGAAAGGGGGACTATTTTTGGCCTGAAAATGGAGAGACGGTGTGCAGAAGAGCCAAGAAGACTGTGACTCATGATTTGTAGGTCGCCTTCTAGTTTATTTCACTGTTCAGTCAAGTTTTAAAATGTCGGGGAAGATGAAAGGGTTGACACAGGCTCAATGTATTCCCAGTGTAGTGGCAGATATCTCCAAAAAAGGCCTCATTTTCAGCCATTTCCAGAATTTTGCGATTTTTTTCCTCGTCATGGTGTTACGCAATATGGCTGAAACTTTATATTATAATAATGCTGGGGTAATGTGCTTTCGCCCCCACCATATTTCACGGACCTTTATTATTTTGATGATGGTACATTTGGAGCCTATTCATTTGAAATGCCCAGGCCCATATCTGTAGCCTGATTGCCTCATATCTGTAGGACTATCGGTTCTCAAGTTATGCGCTGTTGACGATACGTCAATTGTTGGGTGCATATAAGAAGAAATGCCACAAATTTTTTTAAATTCCAGTTCGAGTGAAAGTAATTTTTGTGGTAAATTTTTTTGTGTTTGGCGTTTACTTATTGGCACAAATAAAAATAATAAAGCATGAATCCATGATCATTACTTCTACATATAAGGTATATACAGGGTGTATCTGAACTCAGTGCCCCGACGTATATGACTGCCTTCCTAGCCACCAGAGGATCGATTTAAGTATAGGAGTCATTATGTCTGGCCACCGCATTACTGAGATAAATGCCTGCAAACATGTAGTACAAAATATCCTGTCGGTTAGGCCACCCATCGAACCCTCCCCCAGTCAGAATGCTCTGGAAGGTCTGGGGGCGGGACTTTGTTGGTTTGTTGCCCACAGGTGGTAAGGCCTCTTTGGCTAGTTACACCAGAAAATTCTATTTAAAAGTCAGAAGGAGCGATTAGGCAAAAATCGCTAAAGAGTGTATCTCAGTAATGAGGCTGCCCAGACATAAGTTGATCCTCTGGTGGCTAGGAAGGCAGTCATATACGTCGGGGCACTGAGTTCAGATACACCCTGTATATATACGAGGTAGGCGCCAAAAGTTTCCGTCCTGGCTATGTTCCAGGGGTGATAGAAATAAAACAACTATAGTGTCAGGTAGTCCCAACCATGAGTTGAGGAATGTACAAGTTTCACCCGGCAACGTCAGTCAGTCTCTCAGAAAAGTCAACTTTAGTCAGACGAGTTGCAACATGGTGAAAATCGAGTATCAAGAGTGATCAAGTTTCTCACCATGGAAGGCCTTACTACCATGTCTATTAAACAGGCCTTGGATGGTGTGTATGGTGAAGCTTCCTCTTCATATTCCACCATAAAGGAATGGGCTAAGCAGTTTCGTTTGGGTTGAGAGAACATCGAAGGCGAGCTATGCGACTTTCGGCCCGTGGAGGTGCTGACTGCAGAGACCATCTCTCTTGTGGAGGAGTAGGTGCTGCAAGCAGGCCCTTGGAGGTGGAGGAACTCTTGGGAAGGTTGTGTCTTTCAGACACCACCATTCCTCTCATTATTCATGAACACCTTCACCTGAAAAAGGTCAGCACAAGATGGGTGCCCCGACTTCTGTCCGCAATTAAAAAGCAAAAATGCATAACATGTTGCGAAACCTTTTCGGACCTTCGCCATGGCAAACAGAAAGAAGTACTGGAGTTCATCGTCACAGGAGATGAAACTATGGTCCTGTGCTATGATCCTCTATCAAAATGAGAATTAATGGAATAGCTTAGGGCAGGCGGAAAGCGGCCGAGTGACCCGGTCAACCAAGAAGACCATGGTGACGGTTCTTTAGAATTCCAAAGGAATCTTACTAATAGACTTCAAGGATTAAACCTCGATTGTCTAAGGGGAGTCTTACTCTGGCCTGCTGCACAGGTTTCGTGATGCCATGAAGAAGAAGAGATGCGGGAAGTTGAGTTGGGGTGTTCTCCAACTTCTGGATAATGAACCAGGTTACAGGACAATGTTTCCAAGGCTGCTGTGAGGAACTGTGGCTTCGAGGAGCTTGATCACCCACCCTACTGGCCCCTAGTGACTATTACCTGTTATCCAAACTCAAAAAAGAACTTCAAGGTACGGTTAAAAAGTGATGAAGAGGTGTAAGAGGCAGTATACGAGCATTTTGTCGAGAAAACTTTGGACTATTTTTCCAGAGGTATTGAAATGATAATTATGAGATATGAGACATGCATTGATGTAGAAGGAGACTATATTGAAAAATGACACTGTAGTTTTATTTCCATCACCCCTGGAACATAGCCAGGACAGAAACTTTTGGCGCCTACCTCGTATATAGACATGTAAGGCATTAGACAGAGCATCAATAGAGCTTACATTTGGTATGCATTGCATATTTTTAGCCCTAATGGGCTTCACAGTCACAGGGGAAAGTGAGATGGAATTGCCATAAGGCGCCATGCAAATTCGTATTGCTGCCTCTCATAAGTTCACAAATAAGGCCGTCGCTCCCCTCTTCCCCACGTGATTCCCCCCTGCCATAGCAGACGGCAATGAATACCACCTATACTGTATGCCAGGAAAAACGGACTATCCCGCAAAAATGTTACTGTATGGACTAATTTTGCACCATATTGAGGTAAGGTGCTTATTTTTGCTCTCCCATTTTCCTCCCTTTCTCATAGGCAAAAAATATCAGTAACCTCATTGATCTGAATATTTAACGGAAACCTACCCATAATGGAACATTTTCGTGGTCCCATGCGATTCCGTAATACACAGGTTTCACTGTATTCCTAAATCTGAAAAATTCTGAATTCCAAAAAAAAGGAAGACATACCGGTACTTAAAAGATGATATGAAAACAAAACTTTCAGAATTATGTGACAATATAGGGTGTTCCAAGTATGTGGGTTGCTTTAGATAGGAAATTTCGCTTGAAGTTGTTATATTTTTGTAGCATGTTATGTCCCAATCAAGGTGCCCTATTATACAGAAACCGCTACATTCAATGACCTGGGAGTAAATCCGCGTTTACATGTGAGCGATTTAACGAGCTAAGTCTTCGCTGAGCGGTAACTTCACTGTGCGGTAACTTCGCTGTGCAATAACATCGCTGAGTAACCCAAGTAACCAGTATTGTTTGAGGCGAACATCGATTGTTACTTCCACCTCAAACAATATTGGTAACTTGGGTTACGTAGCGATGTTACCACTCAGGGAACACTTCACTCGTCAAATCGCTCCCATGTAAACGCGGCTTAATGGGCCATCTGGATTGGCAGCGAAACAAGCTACACAAAAATAACTACATCAACCAATATTAGTGAACTAAAAATGACCCAAATGAATGAATGGGATATGGATTTTCACAAGATGGATAAATTTCTAAAAGCAATAATAAATCAGTGCTAGGTCTGTAGATGTGATAGAAATCTGGTGGCAGGCATGAGTAGGATTTTCATAACTTGGACTATTGCTGGAAAAAAAACAGTTTCACTTTTACTTCTGACATTAATTATTAAGATCAACATCCATTAAAAATTATTGAGTGCCATGATGAAATTGATCCAGGAAGGGATTATTTACACAAGGCAAGGTTAATTTTTGATGTCATTTTAAACGATTGTGAGGAACCTAATTTTACAGGATGGTCAGCTACTCTTGCATTTGTTTCAGGTAGGGTGTTTCCTTGGCCTATTCTAAGACCAAAATATTCTGGATCACTTTTTTGAGAGGCAATCCAGACATTAATACTTCAAAGTATTTTAGTGAGCAGTCCCCTGCAACTCCTACCCCAGCCTATGCAGATGTCAGTGAGCTTAGATGCTCTCCACCACCCCGAATTTGGCACTGCAGTTGTGCACGATCACCAAGGCACTTAGGGTGGAAACCTTCTGAACCAACCCAAACCGTCCTTTCCACTGCAGCTAGGTCCGGAGCACGTTCGCAGTCTTCCGCCACCTGCCCAAACAGCCTTGGTGACTGTTCTCTGCCAGCCAAATTCTGGGTGGTGGTGAACATCTAAGCTCACATAAAAGGGGAGGGAGTTGCGGGACCTGAGTATTACACCAGACCATGTTAGTGAGGAATCAGGAATTAAACTTACAATGCCTCAATGGTCCTAGCAGCAGGACATGTGGAAGCTTACTCTCTCAAGAAATTAATCACATCACTAAAATGAGGCTTGCCTTCCAATCTACACACACTTGAGACTCACTGCCATCATCAACTGGCGAAGGGTCTGGATCATCTCCATTGAGATCCCATGACCCATCCTGGTTGTAGTTGTCAGCAAGATCTGGATGCCGCCAGTCTAGTCCATCATCCACCACGCACACCGTCACGCCTTCCCCCGTGACACCTTGGTCCCAGACGCCGCTCACATTCAGATCCAGTCCTGGGTTGCGGCGATTCACCTAACCAAATTGACGACTCCTTTAGGCAAGACTGAAGTGGTCCCAACTATGAAATTACACTTGCTACGTTTTAAAAGAAGTAACTATTTATTTGTCCCCTTCACTCACTCATATGCAGGCAATATACTAACCAGGTGCCACTGTTTCACGAAGAGTGGGTCCTGGAAGTGTGCAGCTGCCTCCCTCTTGCATCTTCTCCTGAAGACCTCCTGGTGAATCTCCCCAACATTTCTGTGGTGCCTGAGCTGGCCCTCCACCTGCCTCACCACAGACCAGAAGCGCACCCCACTGTTGGCATCATCCCAACACCCATCACGAGTCTTCCACCTACTGCACCTGGCCTGTCGCTTCCTTCCCAGGTGCCTGTATGTGTAGTAGTAAGGGTGTGCCAGGATGTACCATCCGGTGAGCCCCTCTACCGCCCCCATACATAAAAGTCCGCAGTCCCTGGCAACCCTCTGTGCCAAACCATAATACATAAATGGCAGCTCCGTCTCCGAGCTCTGTTTGCTACTAGTACTGTAATCTAGAAGCAAGTGCACATTCCAGGTCATAGTGTAGATGTGTCGGGTAGATTGGTTCCCTCCTCCTGCAGGTTCCTGATCGTGCCACAGGTCACCCCTCCGCGACACGTATGCAGTATTGGGAGCGGCGGGAGTAGCAGATCCTGCGGCGGAACTGCACAGCTGGTACAACACCAGGAAGTGTAAGCAGCGAAGGGAAATTCCCCGGATCACAGTTACACCAGCTGATACCACCGAGTGAGCAGGAGAGCAGGAAGGTTCTTGCAGCCGCTCTCGCTCCATGCCATGCTCCATGCAGCTCACCGTTCTGTCCGTGGTGCTGTCACATCCCGCCATCTTTAACTATAGGAACTGGAATGGAATGGAACCAACAATGGAACATAGAATGGAACGTTGGAATCGTTGCTGTTTTAACCAAAGGAACGGACTGCCGAAATAATATTCATTTTATAGTCAAAACTGACTTTTAAAATAATTAAAATAG
Organism: Catajapyx aquilonaris; assembly: GCA_000934665.2. NCBI lineage: Eukaryota > Metazoa > Arthropoda > Diplura > Dicellurata > Japygidae > Catajapyx > Catajapyx aquilonaris. Next base: position 13,591 of record KZ539433.1, read on the forward strand.
TATATAAGTACTGAAGCTTTTAAATTGCTGAGTTTTTAAATGCAAATACAGGTGAAGACCAGTGTAGACATCTGGCGGTTCTCTCTTTAATAAAAGCGGCACTTTAATTGATATTTATTTAAGGAGGTTGGCCCAGCATTTGCCATTCAACCTCCAAGGATAGGGAAGGAAGGAAGCGGCTGTGGCCTATTATACGGAAGCGACCCCGGAATTATCCTAGAAAGACCGTGGAAAACCACAGAAAACCACGGTCAAGGTTGCCGGCCCCGGGATTCGAACCCAGGACCTCCCGATTAGCAGTCGGACGCCTTATCCACTATGCCAACCTGCTTCGGTAATAAAAGCGGCACTATAAAATACGCCGATATAGGATAGGCATATAGAGGCATACAGACATAGACTACAGTATTATACCTTCGACCATGATACTACATGTAGAAATGGTCGAAGGTATAATACAACTCGTCGAACTCGATACAACTAGGGTAAAGCGGGGCAATGCGGACGGATTTTAATTGGGTGCAGTTGAAAGGTATGCTACTTCCTCAGTGAGAAAAAAAAGGAATGCACAATATAGCCTACCTTACCTTATTGGCATTCAAAGCGCCCTATTGCATTCATTTATGTAGGTTCTCCGAAAAATGATTAATATATGCATGTGGTGCACAGTGACGCACTTGCCCCGCGATGTGGGGCAAGCGTGACATGGAAATTCTCTCCCAGTAATAAACATCGTTCCGGTTGCATATAGGACTGGGGCGGGGAGGCGGAGTGGTGCTGCGGTAACGTATGCGCCCACGGATGTTAAGGTCCCGGGTTCGATCCCAGCCCGGGGACACCCCCTTCATTTCGTGCAGAGTTCAGGGTCACCTCTGGCTTCGTCTCGGGTGGTATTTCCACAAACTAAACCACCCTGGGGAGTTCACTAAAAATGGCCACAGCGTCAGATGCACTGCACCTTGCACATCCCCTCCTGTCATCCTGCCCGTGGGCCCGGGCGCTTCGTTCAAGGCTTCAAATGTACGAATTGAAAATAAAAGTCCGTGCAAAACACCTGGGTGAGCACTACCCCCACAATTATTATTATAGGACTGCTGGGGCCACACGCCACAGAGACACAAACTTCCTCTGTCCGTCTGTTTTTTCTGAATAAAAATACACCGACTAGTTCTTACACATGACAAACTTTTATGCATTGTAAGTGTGTTTCTGGGCTCATAAAATATATCCCGAAAGCAATGCGAGGTATATATGAAAGTATTGGTCTAGAAGTGCTTTATTGAAGCATGGGATTGAAACCAGTCCCTTTGTTCAGGAGTATGAATACAGTTAGGCTGGCCATGACTGTCCAGCATCTAATGACGTTTCATAGTGATGGCCATGCCATGGACATTACTGTGTTAGGCTTTAAAAAATTGAATGCCACATATGTAGGGCTAAGTATCATGATCACGGGAGTTATTCTTGGAGAGAAATGACAGCAATTATTTAGGAGGAAATACGCAGCAATAGCAAATCCATAAGCCTATCTTATTGTGTGTAACGGCCAAAGCCTATTCTTGTATGTGACGAATACTTGCAAAATAAAATAATCAGTCATATTTCCTGACAACCTGTACAGGCTTTTGAGTGGCTTTATCTCACATCAGTTAGGCCTACCTTCCTAATACCGATGGGGTTCCTACTTTGATCCCTGTGCTGGTAGAGAAACTATTGCTTGCTGCCATGGCCATCACTGTATGGTTTGCCCTACATACTCGCCGGAAAAGTTAAAACGCCACCTTGAGCTTTTTTTATCAATGTTATGAAAGATAAAAGATCGTGTTACTTTTAGCCGAATAAGCAAAGGTCGTCGTGAACGTTTACGTGATTTTCGATAGCTCCTGCCACCTTGTGCCATATATTAGAAGCAATGACGCACTTGCCCCGATTTACCATACACAAGTTCCACAGGGGTTTCAAGCACATTTGCTGCATCCACCGGCTATTCATATTCCTGCCATCCTACGGTCAGATAATAGTGACACTCAATCAATATTACTACAGTCGGACTCGAAATGTTCCGAGTCCGAAGTAAAAAAAAGTTACGCTGGTAGATGCAAAAGATTTCCATGTTGCCCTACCTGAAACTGCCTGGGTAGTTGGGTAGTACCATTATTGCCAACACTGGTACTGTTAAGTTAGCAGTAACTAGCAGTGCAGTGGGACGAAAATTCAACCCTTTGATGATAAAAATGAAAGTTAAAAGTACCCCATTATGTCAGCGCCTCTTTATCACTGTGCTCTTTATACACAATAACGTTCGGGTCTATCATGTGGGAGGTGAATAATTATACTGTATATGCACAGGTTGTGTCTAATGCTGAGTCTGGAGCACGTTACGTAAAACTGGCCATGGGAGAAGCAAGGCTTCCTCAAATATATCCCCGCCACTTGGAGTGATTGCCCCTGTGCCTTGTTAATTGTAATGGTAAAGCACAGTAGTTTTACAGGGAACTGCAGGCGTCTGAATTTGAAGGGGTATAGTCACTCGGGATGAGAGGTATGCGAGGGATCATCACGCGCTCCCCTTTGCCACAACCAGTAAGTACCACAGCATGTATCACCGAGGTATCACAAATAATTTATTGTGACAATCCAGTCACCTGCAACCACATGCCATTACACAATTTTTGGGGATCGAGATTTTGTAGGAGCATGATTGGTGAGCCCAGCCTGAGACAGAGTTTGTGATGAGGTATACAGGGTGGTTGTAAAGTAACTGCCTATTGGCAATGTGTAATAAAATTGTCAAATATTGCTCGATTTTCATAAAACAAGTTTTATTCTGTACCTTACAATGGGAGAATTTAAACTCCCACCAGTATGCAACTCCACGGCCCCAGGTGGCAGCAGCAGTCCCGATACCAGTAAAAATGGCGCAGAAACTTAGTGCTCCTGAGAGAGCTCAGCTGGCGTTCCGTTTTGAAGTCGGGGGTCGGTGGTTAAAGTGCAGAGATGGTGGCGATCCATACACAGACCTCGTGCCACAGTTCACCCCAGGACCATAAAGCCACTATGGGCGAACCATCGCGGTGCCACGTTTTTCACTGTCCTCGATGTCGACGGACGACCACTCCTATGGCTGTCCATCACGGATCCCGTGCTCATCAGCTTCGAATGGCAGTTCTTTATGGTCCTCGGGTGAACTGTGGCACGAGGTCCGTGTATGTATCGCCACCATCTCTGCACTTTAACCACCGACCCCCGACTTCAAAACGGGACGCCAGCTGCGCCATTTTTACTGGTATCGGGACTGCTGCTGCCACCTGGGGCCGTGGAGTTGCGTACTGGTGGGAGTTTAAATTCTCCCATTGTAAGGTACAGAATAAAACTTGCTTCATGAAAATCGAGCAATATTTGACAATTTTATTACACATTTCCAATAGGCAGTTACTTCACAACCACCCTGTAGATTGGGTATAGACCTGGTGGATTCCGAGAGTTCAGGTATTCCACCAGATAGTGGACAGCGTCATCTTGATTGCGTCTGTTCGAATTCATGTGGAACAGGCTATTCAGCGAAATGCGAATCAAAGTTTCTCAGATACTTGATGCCAAGCTCACAGATGACCTAGTTCCATTTATTTTGCAAATGATGTGGTTCACATGGCAGCAGTTTTGGCTAATTTCAGCAAACCATTGGTTACCAAGTAATAGTAGCATGAGCAACTTTCACCCATGTGGAATAGAATATGTCGATGCAATGCAGACTGCAATAAAATATACAGTGTTTGGCAAAATAGGTGTTAAAATTCTGTTCCTGCCTGTGGATTCACAGAGAATCACAAATCAAATTCATATACCCACATCTTGTAGCAAACATGGTTGTATAATGTATATGGATTGCTATTGTGGTTGACGACTGTAGTTGTTGTAACTATTGTGGTTGCTCTGTAATAAACAGTTACTGAAAAACACATTAATGGTGGTCAGATTTCTGAGCCCTACTCCTCCCCATTTTCACCCATGACACAACAAACATGACAATCACAACATTACATGTCAGCAGCCAGCAGTGGCAAATAATATTTTGGAAATGAAATTGCTCTAATTTGGGAATTACATCAGAGAGGAACTCACTGGATCGCCTAACAACAACATTCACACTGCCCAATGGGGAGTAGACATACAGGTGAAATACACTCACCTGCAGAATGTAGAGATACTTGCACCTGAGTGTAGTACCTGTGTGACACCTTCAATGTCCAGGATTCATCACCATCCTTCTGCAAGTACTCTACGTGACTCACATCGCCCTCCACAACATTTTGCTGATCACACCTACTGGGACACTTGATTTCCAGAAGAATCTGTCCGTCATCTGTCAACACCAATCCATCTGGGCTGTCTCATGGCGCTCTCAAGTGAGTGCCTCATGCAAAACGCCCCGGCAGGCAATAAGATAAGACTATAGGGGTAATGACTGGGGGTTGCCCCAACTGAACTTTAGTGTAAGAGTGACACACACCCAGACTGCATCTTCCCTCCAAAAGATTTAGACGAGCCTCTTCCATCAATGGAGTTTCCGCAGCCTCTGCAGCTCTTGCCATGACGCTGTCCATAACATCATAAACAATGCTTCTGGCCTCACCTTCACATTCCACTTCCAAATAAATCTTCAACAGTGAGCAGTGTCAATGTCAGCAACAACTCTCATGATCTCCTGTGCACTGTCTGATGAATTGTGGGCAGGTGGTGCAAGAGTTGGCAGGTGGTATACTGGTATATGTCTGTCACGGCCATAAAAATTAACGCAAATCCCCCACTTCCATACTCAATATTAAATCCTGATACTAATTCAGACTCCCCCTCAGCAAAATCAAATGGAGTTGCCCCCTTCCTGTAGCCTACTGCCTCAGCTGTGTTGCACTTAGCTTCCCCCACTGCCTTGCTTGTGGCCAGCATTGTCAGTTTGTCACGTTCCAAGTTCATGGCATTGACACCTGCTGCCACATGCTCCACCCTTACATGGGCAGTGTTCACTGCCAATGCTCCTCTGGCAGTTATGCTAGAATTTGATAATATTAATTAGTTGTCTTGTGCACAAAGGTCTGTATGGTATTAACCTAGAAATGGCCAGCACCTACTTTTCATTACAATATCATAGCCTACACCAGCTGTGAAGTGACAACAGTGTGGTCTGCTTACATCCCATTGTATCAACAATGGGATGTAAGCAAACCACACCGTTGTCACTTCACAGCTAATTGCACTACTTGTTTGAAGACATAATAAATTATGCAATATTGCTTTATTTTTTTGCATGTTCACTGGACTTATACCAGTGCTCAAACTGTGGCCACAAGTGGCACTTATTATTACCGGTATTTTTTTAAATTTTTTAATTTAATTTTCATTTTTTTATTGGG